>NIUQ01003381.1:0-17791 GCA_002796945.1 Plectus sambesii
ACCTGTGCATTTGAGTGCTGTGCGAGCCACGAAGGCGCGGACCAAGGCTACTTCTGCTGCGAATTGAAAGAAGACAGAACTGTCGGTCATCTCACCCTTGATGAAAGGGGATCGCAAGGGACCGACGGTAATCGTAACAGTGAAAACAGAGAACCAACACCTCAGCAATTCGTCGCCTACGGCAGCGGGGTTCAGTAAGTCTTTTTTTAGTGTCAGCAGAATAAATCTGAAAATAATATTGGAGCTGATTGCATTTTTCTAATTTTTTCAATCACACGATGGAGCCAGGATTAACTCGAGCTCTTTCTCCCATTGTAAAAAACAATTTTAGGAGTTTTGATTTTGCGGACTTATGTTTGTGCCGATTTTTTCTAATTTGTTTGGAATTATCCTGGAATTTTCTTCGAAAATTTTGAGGTTAACGAGACCTGTATTGCGATTAGCTGGGTTGAGTTATATTCGAGGGATGGAGAAGAGTGATTTCAAGGAAAATTTAATTTGAAACTGAGTGTTTTTAGAATCGACTGGGGCCTTCTGTTGCTGGGCTTGGTGGTGAGCATCGCCTTGTCGGTCATCCTCTCGTTCCTGTGCTGCCTACTATGTAACGGCTGCTGGCTGCATCGACGACGAAACCCTCAGATGTACGAATCGGTCAACGATAGCGGATGGCAGCCGCTTTGCTGTGAGTTGATTTTAATTTAATTTTTGTATCCGACTGCATAGGCAATGGACAAGTATTAGGATGTCACAAAAGTTCATCCACAAAGATCTGGTGTGCCTCACTTGAGGATTGCATAGTGGCGTTGATGGCGCAGATCTATGGAACTCGTTTCAGATATCTTTTATAAATGTAAAATGTAAATATGTGATAACATTTTAAATTTACGAGAATTTTATGATATTGGCCTCTGGTGCCTTCATTTTGGTCTTCCAAATGCGCTAGTTTACGGCATGCTTGGGGAAATCGTCGTCGTTTTTCCGGAAATCATTTGGATCAGCTTACGGCTGTAACAAACGATAAATTTTAATTCATAACAAAACTTGGAAATTTTCGTTGATTAAATTTAAATTTTGTAACGGCATTAATAATGGTTGCTACCGTCGATATTTGGCAGTTGGTAACATAATCTGGTATGAAACTAGTATGTTAAAGATACACAAGAGTTGGCGCAAAGTTATGAACGTGAGGGATAGTGGTTAGGACACGTCCTCCTTCATACTCTGGTCTGCCTGCACCTTTGATACGGTCACTCTGACACAATCCGATCGCGAACGTTAAAGAGTACAGTAAATGAACATTTCAGGTGGTTTCGGCATCCCGATGGGGACAGTGGTGTTCAGTACGCATCCGCCGCAATTTCGCGAAGATGGCGAAATGTATCACGGCTCTTCGAGCTCATCCCTACCGAGCAGTCGCAACCGCGTTCGCTTCAACGAAGATGGAACGCCCAAGGGCGTCCTCAAGAATGGAGGCAACGGCAATCCTTACTTTGGCGACACTGTTTAGTACGATATCATCACTGCTTCAATGATGATCAGGGTCGGATCGTGTCTGTCCCTCCTCCCACGACGCACTATCCGCGTAAATTAGCTCATGTTTTCACGATTAAAAATGAATGGCGTCATCATTTACTATTTTTGAACCTCTAGACTTAACCCCTGATCTGGGGCTTACTTAATTAGGCTATTGCAATCGTAACCTTGCGATTGTGGAAAGTGCGATGATTGGTCAGTTGAACCAAACATTGAAAACATGGCGCGTTCCGCAATCGCAACTGCAAGAGTTGCCATAGCCTCTCACATGGTCCGACTCTGGGCGCTTCTTTTCATAATGTTTCGTTCCCTTGCTTAACTTACCTAACTGAAAAACGAACTATTCATAATATCAAAACTGCATTAAGCAAGTAGTACGGCATACCGCACTAAACGTCAGTGGTCTTAAAATCGTTCGCAAAAGTGTATGTGCAAAGATTTTTTCACAAATTTTAATTTATGCTTGATCGGATAATGCTAATTGATAAATGCAATTTCGAAGAACAATAGGCAGTTTTTTAATACGAAGCTAGTCAGGTTATTTTCGAAGCTATTGATTTCAGTAACGATCGAAGAGAACGGCATGTCGTACGTACTTTTCAAAATATATAAATGAGGTATTTGCATTTTAAATCTACTCAAACTTTATGCCACGCCTCATCCCTATATGAACACTTCGTTCAATAGAAAAACTTCGAGCATTTTCTCAGTAAGCGAGCTCACTGTTGACTTATATCGGTAATCATGGTGCAATATTAGCGTGGTGCATTTCTCTCCGATAGCTTTGTCATGTTAATACTCTGTCTCGTCCTTTTTGCTCTCTTGTACTCAAGCGCCTTGAACATTTGTACCAGATACACGATTCGGCGGCATTTATTCGCTTATTTTTTCGACAGTTCTTCCGTGATTATTATGAGGGTTCTCTTTCCTAAACTGGTTTGCGAGAAAAACGAGTTCTTGTCCCGTCACGATCAAGATGTGAGCAGTGATAACGAATAAATTCTACCGTAATTTCGAGCGCGCTCGCAATCGAATATGACATCATTTTCTACACTGATTACTAATGAAGTTGGAGAAAAGAGGATTAGTGAAGACAGCGCTGCAGCAGGATATCTGCCTGAGAGAAAATCGACCGACATTTTTCTTCTTCTACATTGCACGCCAAAGGTAAGTAAGTTTTTGCAGAAGACTATCAAATGGTTCGTTACAACTGTTTAACGTATAATTTTGCTTCAAATGTGCGATCGTATCTGATGACTGTGTTTGCTCCTAGTCATCAAAGTTACACTTAGCAGCGCGTGACTTGCGAAAATCATCCTACATATGCATTGCTTAATTCATATCACGCGTATTTGTTGCGCGAATTGCGTTGTTTATTACACATTTGCCCTGTGCTAGGGTTTAATAATCAAGGAGTGTATGTTTGCGCGCAAAGTTCGGTGTAGTAGCCAGCTAACGCTGTTTGAGGAGTACATGAAATATAGGCACACTTTCATTTTTCAATAATATTCCGAAAGAACACCATGAATGCGTCTATTTTCGAATACTTTTGAGATGAATTTTCAAATTTATCGAAAATTCAGTTTTGCAGGTTTCTTTGTAATAGCAACTCTATCATTATATAAAATTACATTTTGACATGACTTGGAAAAAAGAATTGCGTTCAAGCAATTGTCCTCTTTTATCTAAGTTGGACTAATTATTAGAAGAAATGTAGTGAATAGGCGCTCGTGAAAGATACGAAATGTATTCTGTTTGCACGTGCTTCGCGTAAATTTAGAAGAGGAAACCAGGATATGCTTATAGTCAGGTTTCTTGATCTGTGACAGTCAATATTTGCTAGTCCATGATTAGAAAGAGCCCTAATTCGAGATTATCCGTGATTTGAACATTTCGAGCTTATAGCTTTTTCTAATCTTTAAGCCTCAATAGTAAAGTAAGTTCCCTAGCGTTTATCCCGCTGCCGCAGGGTCCGCTTTTTCGGGTCTTCCAAGGAAGGCCCTTATCGTTACGACACGTGCTCTTCCGGTCGGCCGTCGAATGCCTGACAGCGGGAGCCCAACCAGAGATTGGGGCTTAGTTGCCAACCGCGGTGGGGAAACGAACCAGTGTGTGTCCACCCTATGACGTGTTAATGAGATAGCTCATTAACCACTGGACCACCGCGGCGGTCTTTAAGCCTCAATGCGTTTAGGAATATTTATAGATATTTATATACTATAATCGTAATAAACATTGCTTATATTTTAAGAAACGGACTGGTTTTGTAGTCAAATGACGTAGGAATAAGCCGTATCGTTCTTCCGTGATTCTTTCTGCTTTTGGCACGACAACAGAATTCTTTGCGCGCCGCAATATTTTTCGATGATGCCACTAACCGAACTGCACGCTATATCGTATAAGAGAGGCGTTCAAAAAATTTCATAAGTTTCATTTACGCAATATAACCATCACGAACATTTTCAGTTATTCTCAGCATAGTCACTGTATCTATCCATTCTCTTCCTCCAACTTTTTGCAGGTCTTCTCTATATATTATAAATACACCCTCTTTCATCCAAATTTTTCACTGTTGCATTCTACTTCATCACAGTAGCGTTCAAAGTGAATGCAGTGATGACGAAATAGCATGCGAGGGGGACGAAATAAAATGCAAGAGTGGCGAATTGGGATGAAAGAGGGTGTAAGATACGGTTAAAAATGTGAACGCCGCAGCGAACGTGCTCAATATAATATTCACACAGAGCGCGCTACAGTGTTTCCTGAGGATCTCTGTTACTGATTAAGGAATTTTGACTGTAGTTTGCTTTTTATAGGCGCGTAACAACAAGCATAGGAAAATAATCACAATCGAGCGTTATATCAAAATGACAGAATATTTCTTTTTTGACTTCTAATATTTCGACAATGCGCAATAATTTCAACACAGGCGCTTTCATTATCAGCGTGGCTATTAGTATGCTCGTGGAAATTGCGTCGCGCTATGCTAATTTGCAATATTGTCACAATTCTCTCTCGCCGAAGGTAATCATCGGCTCCTTTCGGTTGTCAATGAATCATTCCACAGGCAATTAGTCGCACAGCGCTGAACGTATTTTCGCTCCGTGGCTCTGTTTCGTATACTGCTGTAGTCAAAATTTCTCTCTCGATTACAGCTAGGTGAAGCAGCGCCGTAATACCTTTCAGTGTCTTGGATTCTGACTAAATTCAATAAGAGTTGCGCGCGTTGTAGCGATTGTAATTCTGAGTGTTGCACGGCTTTTACTGATGGTAATTCAAGTAGTAGAGCAATTAATGTTAAGAGCGCACCATTGTTAATGGTAAATGCGATTGTAATAACCATAAGGAAAATGTTAGGGAAGGCATATTCTTTCGTAATTAGAACATTTACTCATAACAGGAATAGCATAGGTGAGTAACCAATAAAATGGATGAATAACAGAAAGGCGGCTATGAGAACAGAAACATTATTGTAAGAATTGAATGAGAAGCGAAAGAATCGTGGAAGGTTGCGAAAAAGAATTACACCGCAGGTACTTTGTCTTGGTCGTTGTCGACCAATGTTATTGATTTAAAATGGATCTTTTTCGTTCATTTAGGATTGATAGGGCTGGGATAGAACAAATATGAATTATATTGCTTGTGCTTATAACTGCAAAAAAGCTTAATTTGAGAGTATTTAAAAAAGAATAGTTTCTACTTGATGTTATCACTATTGGGTTCTCAGTTTCCGTTTCGCACGCGGTCCTTATCATTGCGAGACCAACCATACTCTGATTCTCCTGTTTCTGACAAAGAAAATTTCAAGGTGTTGAATATTTCTCTATTTCCTCTGGATTACAGGGGACTCGAGTTTTGGCCACCTCTTAGATCGTGTTTTTACTAGTAAAATATCGCCTGTACATCAAGTTTGAAATTGAAGTTTACGCTTCAAAATTTTCCAGTAAAAAAAAATCAGTAGATCAAAGTAAGTCTTAAGTCGTAAAAGTACAACAGGGTTTGAGCGAACAAGACACTACTTTGCAGAGCAACATATCGAATAAAACGTTTTATTCTGTATGCTGAGCACAATATTGCCTTATTAGGAGATATGTTATCAGCGCTTTATGATCAGACTGGATTTTTATGATCTTACGGTGCTTGCGGGAAAAATGTACGAGATTAAGGTGTTGAACGCTGTACGCAATTTGTTTTGAGCTTGGATTTTGTAGCCTAAAAGCGAGAGACTTAACAATACATCCTAGATTATCCTGTGGCCAGGTCCACCCATACTTCATAAAGTTTTCAAGCATGTTCGACGTCTAAGGAGCCCATGAATTACTTTCATGTCGCATACGATAACTGAAGTCGTACTTAGCGCAATAATAAAGTATGCCCCTTATGTACAACTTTAACTAAAGGACGCGATTTGAAACCGATCCAATATGATGCTTGACAAACTGAGAAGCACGTATAATATCAGAAACTTGATGACGGTGAGTATGTGAGTGAGATGCGTGTGAGTAAGTTGGTGGCTTTTGGACCGTAGCCAAAGAAAATGATATTTCATAAACCGCCGACCAATCACTGTCTTGGTTTCTCTTTACTTCCTTCTGTTCGCCTGGAGCGGTTGCTCATTCTCTTTAGAGTAGCGACTCTGTGTTGTAACTCTCCTTCTCTTTCTCTATTTGTATTGACCATCTAACCATTAGTAAACCCGAATAAGCGCCCTCGCTTGTACTGCTATCACCACACGCGGTCAAGTCGCAATAGAAATTGATCCAATATGATACTTAACAAACCAAAAAGCACGTATCATATCAGAAACGTGAGGTAAGTGTGTGAGTGAGATTGGCGTGCGTTGGGACTTAGCAAATGACCATATGATATTGGGGATGTTCACGCCTCGGAGACATGAGCGAAGCCTTTGATTACCGTAACCCATTGTTTTTGCAAAATATTGCCCTGAAATGTGTGTTAGCTCATTCTTATCTGATCTCTCTCTCTCTCTCTTGCTACCTATCTTATTGTTGTCTTGATTTTAAATCCCGAATAAGAGGCATTCCTGTTGTATGGGATCCTGATTTCACTCAGCGCGGAAACATACCATAGATTCATGCTTTTCCGTATAGAAATGAGTGATTTCGGGGCCTTATTCTACAGGCGAGTGAGAGGGAGTGATTTGGATGTGAGTAGCGGTTGATGGGAAAAGGGAGAGGAGCGATAAGCGACTCGTGTTAGCGCCTAGAATAATAAGACTTGCCCTTGTGAGTGAGTACTCGAGCATCGCGCGACGGTGCGGTGCGCCTTCGACCGCGGCGGCCTTTGCGGCCGCGGCCACCGGCCGGAACGCGGAGAACGAACACATACACGCATATCGACTTGTCCCCCGTGTGCGTGTGAGTGTGTGAGTGCTGCGCCTGGCAGCAGCCGCTGCAGTAGACGGCGCTATGAGGAGACGGCCTGCGGAAAAATCGAAGTCCGGCCCTTGTGTCGCAAGCGCTCCGTTCTCTCCTCCCCCCTCTCGTTCCCGCCCCGGCCGCCACCGGTAACTTGGCGCCCGGTTCAGTTTGTTCGCGCGGGCCACGTGTTGCGCCGCTTCCATTTTCCATCTGGAAGCATCGCGTCGTTGCCCGATGGCGGTGACGAAAGCCGGTTTTGTCCAGTCTGCCTTAAGCACCCCCGCCGCTGCGCTCGCTTCTTTCTGCGAAGTCTATAGACTAGGTTTTAAAATTTTAAGCCCTTGCTTGTAGCGCGCATCAGTTGGGTAAGAATGAAAACATGAGTTGCTCGCGCTTTACTCGAAGTACACTGCGGCGCTTTAGACAGGCATGGTTCAGTGTTAAGGCATGATTCATATGCGGAGATGGAAGTTAAGATAAATGTTTATTCCGCGACTTGTTGCCATTCGGTGACAATGAGCTTTTCAATGATCTTCAGGTTACGCTTGACATAGATTAGTCGCAGGCGCAGTCTTTGCTATTGGCTAAGATCCGCTTCCGTCTAAGATCAGACCAAGCGTCTACTTAGGATAAAAGTTCTGCGTCGGCTTAGAACCGACTGCTTATCGTCGGTTGACTGAACACACTGCTCAGCTACACGTTGCCTTTGTCTGGCGCCTATAATATTATCACTTTCCGCATGTATGCCGTAAGGACACTTTCTTATTCAAAGAATAGACTTAAAAATTAAAAAGGACATGCTCTCAATGAAACCAGTATGGAAAACGTCATCTTTGAGTTCGACAGTGTCTTTATTAAAGTGGAAGAGGTCAAATTAAAGAAGGCTTTGGTCGCTTCGAGCACTAGGGAATATACCATGAATTGTATTCAGTTGCGCATGATGAGCTGGCTGGCAGTCGTATCATTTTTCACTATAATTAACTAGCCTCTAAGCTGTATTATCACGCGTAGCTCATGACTATCTGGAGTTCATTTTCTTGGACTAGAAAGAGCACAGCTTTCTTTCAAGTGAATGATTGAGGTTGATCTGTGCTTTTCAGCACGTTTGGTTCAATTTTGCCATCGTATTGATTAATCTTACTACAGGCTTTGGCTTCTTCCGCGATAATGTGATTCTCATTGACCTTCTCTTCTATTCTCTCACGCTTCTTTGATTAAAGAGCCGTCTTATAGAAGCGTTAGCTGAGCGCTGTAGTTTATAGCAATCAATCAGTTGATTATTACTCGTTAGTAGCCGTCTGATTTAACTGCGAAGAACGGAACCTTATATTTGTACTTTTATCCTCAAAAGGTGCTTAGATCTTGAAGCTCTTACGTCTTGAACTAAAATAGCATGTTCACCGGTTTTCGATCTCTATATAACGCATTGCTTCATGATATCCAGAGATCTTCAAAGGGATCAGTTGAGACTTTGAAGGATTGAGCATAGTTACCATTAGTTATTACCATTTAATGATTTCCGCGATCAATTTCTCGGCTTATCTACGAAATTGTGTTAATGCGCTTTTGATAATGATCGTAAAAGTAATTCTGAAACTGAATACTAAAAAGAAACTGAAGAATCGCCAACTGCTCTGCAGGAATCTACTAGGAAACAGACTAGATAAGGGCATTCACCGCCTTTCATCGTAATTCGTCATTCTTACATTCCTTCTCGTCAATCTTGTATTTCATTTCGTCAAACTAGCGTTCTAACTGTATGCAGAGAGGTCGAAACTGAATGCACGAGTGACACATTTATGGCCAGAGTTACAAAATGGAATGTAAGAATGACATGAAATACGCCAACAGGTGGTGTAAAACGTGAGTTCAGGGGAAGAGGTGGTGGTGACATTTGCGGCGAGTGACACGCGCAACAAACACCAATGTCATTTTCTNGAAATACGCCAACAGGTGGTGTAAAACGTGAGTTCAGGGGAAGAGGTGGTGGTGACATTTGCGGCGAGTGACATGCGCAACAAACACCAATGTCATTTTCTGCTCGAACTAGCGTGCATTAAAAGTATTCCTTCCGGTGGTTCAACCGACTTCCCCGTCTGGCGCAGCATCACCGTCGCCGTCGCCGACGTACGAGGACTAAACGCCTCATCTAGCCGTTATACGTCTGAACACGCCACACGCGCATGCGCTGATATAATACGTTATGCTGTGCATGCGCGTGTGGCGTGTTCTAGAAGAATCCGGTTAGATGAGGCGTATCGTCCACGCCGCCGTCGCCGACAGCGGCCGTCCGTCCGCTCTCTTCTAGTGTGTACCTGGCGCCCATTAGTGCGTCCCCGCCCAATTTGTGACGCTTTCCTTGCCCATATTAAAAGTACACCAACCCTCCCGGCGTCGCAATTTCGTTCCGGCCAGCGCGGCTCCTGCGTGCCATTGGCGCTATACCACGTCTCATTTCTGTTCTCCGATGCTACAAATTTCCAATTGATACTCTCTAGCGTTTGCTTGCCTGGCTGACCATAGCGTGCTGTCAGGGGGTCGGTCTAATACACCGCTTATCATCATTATTCGTCACTCTTGCATTTTATTTCGTAACCCTTGCAGTAAATTATGTCATCTCTGCATTCATTTAGAACGCTATTGTGACGAAATAGAGTGCAAGGATTACGAAATGGAACGCTAGAGTGACGAATTATGGTGATAGGCGGTGTAAATGTAATTGTTTACTGTTACTCTAATGTAATTGTTTAAATGCCGATCGTTTTACTGGTTTGCCCCTTTCATGGTCGAATGATAGTCGAAGCGTAATTTTTCAAATTAATTTGCGAAATTGTTCTTTTTGCTCTTTTGAACCAGATGATTTATCTCATTAAAGACTGCGAAATTCTCTGCCGTTTCATGCATCAGGTGACATTTGATTCGTGTGACGTAGTATGAACTATGATGCTTCGCTCTTCGACCTTATGCCTATTAGCGGAAGATTTGGCAGTAGACTTACACGTTGTGAGCGTTCGTTTTAATCCATGCTACTGACGTCAGCCGTTCGTTTGGGAAGTTGAAAATTCCCTTGTTTATTAAGTAAACTTGGCATTTTCGGGTGTTTGAGTTAATTACTGTAAGGGTAGAAATATTNCACGTCAGCCGTTCGTTTGGGAAGTTGAAAATTCCCTTGTTTATTAAGTAAACTTGGCATTTTCGGGTGTTTGAGTTAATTACTGTAAGGGTAGAAATATTGGGTGGTACTTAATTTGAGTGGTACTTAATTTGGGTGACTAGCCTAGTTGGACTAATTCGGTAGTTGGCCGGACCACCAAATTCACTCAGATTCAATCCCACCCAATAATTTTTCGCTTCACAATACCTAACTTGGGTAACTAATCGGTTTGAGTCAGTGATATAATAAGAGTATACATATTGGATAGGATTCAACTTAGGTGGTCGACCGGATCACCCAATTCACCCAAATTTAATACCACCCAATAATTTCTCGCCATACAGTATACAGTAAAATCCGCTTATATCAGTCAACGGGGAACGGCACGTTTTTACCGGCATGAGCGAACTCATTTGCATAAGGAGATCTACCCTGATACCGACAATCTTGACCGGTATAAGTGAAACCGCTATAAGTGAATTCCACTATCACTTATTATTCGACATAAGTTACCCTTTCTAATGTAATAAAAATGAGCAAATACCTCCGAGCCATGAGGCGTAGACTTCAATAGGAGATTGCGCATATTGGAAGAACTTGACAGAGGTGAGTGGCAACTTCTCCTGGTATTTGGTCGCTAATAGATCTAACAATTCGGCCTTGAGTCGCGCTAGGAAGCCGGTCATAAGACTGCCGCCTCCTACCACCAGCAAGTGCTCGCACAATGGCCTCCGCAAGTCCAAGGGACACTGAAATAAGCTTACTTTATTTAATACGTTTTAATTTGTTGGATGTATTTCAATTGTATTGTACTGATTGTGATTCGTTGTTAATTTTTTGATAAATGTTAATTTTATTGATGTTTTTATTTGTTGATTATATAATTTTCCTTTAAGATTGCTCGTGACATGAAACAAGACGCAGCTCAAAACGCTTAATTTCATCACAGAATGACTTTAAAATTGCAAACTGAATGTTTTGCAAAGACGATTGGCGTTCTACTCTTCGTTTTCACTCTAAGGATTATTGCATTAAATTTACTGTATATAAACGTTGCCAAAGAGAACTACACTACTCAAACTCAATATTGTGCAATTACTGAAGTAAAATAAGCTTGTCAAAGCGATCCCTCCTTGGGAAATATGACATATGTCAAGGATCATGATTAGTTCTTAATTAAAACGCGCAATAAATAGCACATGATGACCTTTGAACTTTTTAGCGCGGCTTGCCTTATTTAGACATAGGGTGAGTTTCACATCGCGGACTTTAGATTAAGTACGCGATGTGAAACCGGCCCATAGTCTTACTAATGAAACAATTGCAAATGTAACAAAAATTATTCGACACAAATAAGTGAAAATTGTCGCGTTGCAAAAATTAAAATGGACCAACCCGCAAAATTGAGTCGAGAACGAGCTGAGGTAGCGATTTGCTATCTTCGTCGTGCTCGAAGAGAACTTCGGCTGCCGCTTCTCTGCAAATCGTACCAGTAAATCATGAAAAACTAAAAAAGTTAACAGACGCTAACCTGACTAAGCCCGGAATCAACAGTGTTTTCTCGTTATTCAAAGGTAATCGGACGTCGGGTGGAGGCGGTGCTGTCTTCACCGAATTCGTCGTGTCCTGCGCTACAAACGGATGCTGCTTACTAAGCTGCACACACGCGCGAAATATCTTAGTACGGTCGAAAATTATTTTAATTGCGCTGAGAGGAAATGAAGTCATCAAGCTGGCGGAATCATTCGCAATCGAAAGATGCAAAACCCCAATTTCGCAGTTCCTTTCTCCGAAACGTACTTGAAATGATCGAAAAATGGAGAAATGCTCAGGGGTTACAATGTAAAACTTTGAAATGGAGTATAATGCGTTCTTGATCATTTTGGGTGCAAAATTATTGCGATACAGCGGGCAGAAAAAGATGGTTATTACTTTTCTTTTAAACTCGTGATAATTTTGGTTCTTTGTCAACCGACTTGGCGCTCCGCCAATAAGTTCCTAAAGCAGACTATACCTGCCGCCTGAATGAGCCGTCCGCGCTCCAAATTCGTGACGAAACAAAATCGCACGCAGATATCTTCGAGCAACTCGTCCGTGAAGACTTCCGCGAATCCTTTCGCGGGCACCACGCCCTGACCAGCAGTATCGAAGCTCGCCTTGGCCAATAGCAATTCGCGCAGTTTGGAATGAACAGCCGACGTGCCGACTGGCGACGCTTCCCAACTATTCAGCATCGCGACGCCCTCGAACACCTACACGAAGGAGAGTTAGTTGGAGATTATAGTCAGTTCTTCAATTAGTAGCAAGAAATCTCGCCAGACACCGTAGTTGGCAAAGATTAGCAAGAAACTTAGGGGTGAAATATACACCGAAATTCGATGTTGCATTTCTACGTAAATCCACCCTCATTCAAGTTTGTTTTTGGAATCAAGCTCGACTTTTTGCAAATCAAAGTTGGACTCGGGAAGCACTTTCGAAATCTTAGCGGCAATCGAAATGGAATATAAGCAAGCGCCCGTGCTCAAATTTCTTCACCGATATCACAATATATCGCTCTGGGAGCCGCGCGGGGGATTTAAATGACGAAAAATAACGCGAATACATACCGGAATAACGACAGATTCCTTGTGGCCGACGTCAATGACGAGGGCGTTCTGTGTGCCGAAGGGAAAGCATGCCAGAAGGTGACTGGGCGCAAACAAAATCGACGGCACGTCGAGATTTTCGAAAAGTGCGCGAGCGATCAAATCACGATGTTCCGATGGGGTTAACACACTTTCAACCACAACCACGCGACGCTCCTTTGGTACTGCTAACAAATGCCTTAAAAATAATTTAAAATTATTACCAAAGCGACGTGAAACACGAAGGTAATGTTATATGGGTGAGCGCTAAGGCTTTTCCTAACGTATCGCGGATGCGTCAAGTCTAAGTCGCTCAAAACTATAAAAGTCGTAATATAAAATCGTTTTTTCCTTAATATTTAATGCGGTCCCACACCAATAAGTGCGCAAACTTAAGTATCCCTTCACGCTTCTTACAGACGAAGAAACTTTGGCTATATTCACAAAATCGGAGTTCTATAAATCAAGTAAAAGGCGATGAATGCGCTGAAAAACTGAACGAAATTCATAAGACACACTTGTAATACATCTGCCGCAAGAAGCGAGTGAGCACGAGAGAGCGCTGATCAGGCGACATGTCCTTGTCGAACAGTTTCAGTGTTTTCAAGCTGCCCTCCGCGTCAAAGAAATGACTGGGAACGATTGCACGCGGTGTCAGTTCTGCCGCGTAACCGCATCTAAAACATGAAAATTCTTTACAATCTGCAAAAGAGAATGACTCCGTTTAATTAAGAACGGATAAAACAAGAGTGTCACGCTTTATAAAAGTCTCAAAGGTTTGTGTGATGGCTTTTCACAATATCGCTTGCTTACGAGGTGGCATTTTCGGTATAGCGGGGCGTAATATTATAGGAGTCAACATATTCTAATAGAGTAAGGGAAAATGCAAACTCTTATAAATTGGGGCAAACATTACGTCTAAGAAATGTCAAGAGCAAGGAGAATGACTGATACGTTGTAGTTTGTGGAGAACTTAATGGAAAAATCGAACTGATACGTCAAATGTGCTATTTGGTTGCAAACAGTGCTCAAGCAAACCGTATCAAATAAAGATCTGGTCCGTTGTTCAACTTTTTTGAAAGCTACGCAATCATTAATCGTAATCACCAAGCAATAACAATAAATCAACTGACTTTGTATAAGCGGTGCCAACCTCTATAATAACTGATGCTTTGTCTGTGACGATTCCCAGAGTGCTGTCGAAACGAGGAGGCGGCATTTTGCTCTACCGCCTTCAACTGCAAAGCACGACAATAACAGAGCAGCTGCACTTTTTAATAATTTATGAATCGCGACGTCGAGCAGCCAAATCTGGAATCGAGCGACGACGGACGAGGAATGTGTCACTGAATGCAAAACAAGTCACTAACACCAGTAGGGCAATTTACCATTGCCATGCAAAAATAGAAAAAAGACGACGTGCGCAGCCACTCGTTGCTTAGGTTCTCCTATGTTTTGCATTGGTGATGGTAAATATCGGCCTACTGGTGTTAGGCGCTTGTGAATGCAAAGCTAGTTTACGGTTGCAAACTATCCGTTTGGGAATTGAGGTTTATAACTGCCCTAAACAGTGTATAATAAGATGGAAATAATTGATTTTTAGAGTTCTCCGCTTAAACGTGCAACATTGTTTCCGATCCGTTTAAAGTGTTCTAAAAGCTAGAAATCAATTTTATGTTCTTAACGTCAGTAAAATGAACGTCGTACACTTGAACGAGAGGCCTCGAAACGAGATCCTGAATAACGGTGCAACGTTGTTGGCTCCACCGTACGCACCCTGCCCACGCGCGTAACCGCTTCGCTTGACGGCGCAATGCGAAGGAATAAAGAGAGCGGCCGCAATTGATGCAGAATGAAGGTCCTTTACGTATAGTACTACTGTGTCCACCGCGTTGATCCTTCTATTCAATTCTGCTATTGCTTGGATCGTGGCCAATTTGCGGTTAAATTTATTGGCTTTTCTCTCTCTGTAAGACTGAATTGGTGCGCGCGGTTGAACAGTGTGAATATCAATTGTTCTAAATAATCTTTTAAGGGGGAGCAGTTGAATTTGAGTCGCGCGCTTGCATCGTCGCGCAGCGCTTTAAAGAACGGAGCGACTTGGCTGCGGAGCGACGCGACCAATCGACGCTTGAATGAAATTGCACGAATGAGTCGAACAGATTGAAGCGCATCATCAAGACTGCCGCGTCCATTGGCACTATACAGCGTTTCATTGGTCGAAATACTGCGCCAGTAGTGAAGAATGCGGATATCACGGTATTTGGGACGCCGCTGCGTGCGCATCCTGCAATATAGCGCCGTTGCTGGGGCGCTGTTCCTTTTCCTGCCGCTTCTGTGGCGATCGTCGAGTGGCGGGGACGAAAAAGTACACTCCGCCAAAGTGATCCCAGACAAAGTGATCCCGGACATGCCGGGTGCATACGTCGCCGAGGACAGCAAGAAGGAAAATGTGGTTGCTGTGGATGCGGGACCAGTCGATTACAAGAAGAATGATAATATAGGCGGGGCACCAGTGGGCGAGATAGCGAAAGCTGAAGAAGCTAAATCGGCCAAATACCGCAAGCTACCCAAGAAGGACTGGCATGATTATCCAGCCATGGAAGCTGACAAGGAACGGAAGGGGAAGGGCGAGCAGGGCACGCCTGTCGCCTTGCCTTCCGACCCCGACACCCAAAAGTTGCAGGTTCGTTTGGCGCGCCTTCTAAAATCATTACATTCGTTGTTATCTTCTGCGCATTGTTCCTCTTCCTCACCTTTTAAAAGGAAACTCCATTCACCCTTGGCAGTGGAAAATGAACCGTAAATCGTTAGGTGCTCAAGCGGTCATTTTGAATTGGAACGTCATTTAAGCATAAAGCAACCCCGTCATGCGCAGCTAACAGCATTATACAGTTGCACTATGCAAACTGAATGCTATTAGTTATGCAGCGCTGTTCCCGCAGTCAAAGGCGGCTGAATTTCCGCTTTCAAATACGTCACTTTTAAGCAATTTTCACATAACTAAAGCATTACTATATAACCCTAATTGCTATCAGGAAAACATTCATTAGTCGATTTCTTGATTGAAGACGCTTATGATGAGATTTTTCTTTCAATGCTACAGAACGTTTAGTGAAATTATTGTGTTAATTCAGTAGCAATTTAACGACTGCTTTATTAACGTTTGTTCGGATTGCAATCAAAGTTTTCAATTTTAGGACCAAATGTATCGTGTAAATGGCTTCGACGCCTTGGCGAGCGACCAAATCGCAGTCGACCGGTCAGTAAAAGATGTGCGTCATCCGGAGTGTCGAAAGATGAAGTACATCGAAAAGTTGCCGACAGTCACTGTCATCTTTCCCTTTCACAACGAGGTAGGCTGGCATCAATGTATACAGTAATACCCTGATATATAAAAATGTAGAGGAATGCAAATATCTCTCTTATATCTGGATTCTACTCTGTACAATTTACAATTAAGTAAGCACACTTTTCACATGAAATCAGACGCTTTGTTGAATTGGTTTCATAGAAATGTGTTTTGTTTAATTTGGAAAATATGCTTATTGATTTGGCAGTGGAATGATTGTATAGCGGTGAATAATTTAATTTCAGCATAATTCAACACTTCTAAGAAGCGTCTACTCAGTTATCAATCGCTCCCCACCGGACGTTCTTCGTGAGGTTATTTTGGTGGACGACGCGAGCACGAAGGACTTTCTGAAAGCGCCGCTGGAGGAGTTCTTGAAGAAGGCCGGGCTGGCCGACCGCGTGAAAGTCGTGCGAACGAAAAAGCGCGAAGGACTCATTCGGGCACGGCAGATTGGCGCGCAGCACGCCACCAGCGAGATTATGGTCTTCCTCGATGCTCATTCCGAAGCCAACTACAACTGGCTTCCCCCTCTCATCGAACCCATTGCTCTCGATTACAGGTATTCCTATTACTCATATTATTTTAAAGTTCTCGAACAGAAATAAGAAATTGTAGATTGAATGAGGCAATCTGCTTTGAAAGTCGATAGCGCTTCTTTCTAGCAATTTACCGTTATTTACGCACGTAAAGCCAAGAAATAATTGTCATTCTTGTTGGAAAACGATGTTTTCGCATTTAAAAGCTCGCTCATCTTTGCCAACTAAGGTGCATGGCGAGATTTCTTGTTACTGATCGAGCAATTTTCAACTATACTTCTTGGCCACTCTGTGCTCTCAGCTGCACTTAGGACTGTGAAATTGCGGTGGTCTATGCTCAGCAAAAACGTGTAAATATGCATCGCCAATACAAAGCAGTATTTGTGCACTCGTTTGCAACGTATTCGCTGCATTAATTATCCGATTACGTCGTGCATTTGCGCATTTGCTCAGCATTAACCGGTTGGAACGGCCAGCAAACTCATAATGGGCCGCGAATGCGAGGGTTTATGCGAGCGTTCCTGTTTCCGTCGATGCAATTACGCAGAAAGGAAATGAGACCTATTTTAATTTAACCATCTCGCGTTAGTTTTTTGGCCGTTTTGCGTCGAGACTTCTGGAACGCGTGGATGTGCGTGTAACGATGGAGTAATTGCAGGACCGTCGTTTGTCCATTTGTGGACGTCGTTGATTGCGATACTTACGAATATCGTCCACAGGATGAGGGCGCTAGAGGTATATTATTCTTACTCTTATTTGACCGGTTTCACATAAAGTCAACTCATATCGCTTTAGTTGTACCAGTATTTTGCTTTTACTAGTAATTTTGGACGGTCCCCCAAGTATCGGTATAAATGAGTTTCACTGCACTTATATTTGGCGCAATGCACGGGTTTCCAAAACTCACTGTTAAATACATTTTCTTGGTGTAGCACTAGGTTCTCTTCGTAGAGACACGATGCGACTGTAGTAATAGGATTGTTAACTCCGCATTGCCTCAACGCCAGTAATACCCATACTGTTTTGTTAGAGTAGAAACTGTAGCACTAAATGGACAATAAACTATTTCGGGACAATTTTGTATCATACCATATCCCTAAAGCATTACCGTAACTGAAGTAATCTCGTATGGATCAAATGATCTAGAGTGCGATATAAAACCGGCTAATTATCCCGCTCAATAATACCTATTGCAGGTTCATTTGACT
>NIUQ01003382.1:0-17669 GCA_002796945.1 Plectus sambesii
TGCTAGAAAACATGTTTCTGTATAAAACATAGTTACATAAGCAGTCATAGTAGAGAAAACGGCTTTACATCATCGTGCATGACCCGTCATGCACACGGTCCGAAATGGCAGTCACCGCGTGCATGACCGGTCATGCACATTGTCGTGAATGTGTTGAAAAAGACGTATTCGCGGCTCGAATCAATGGCTTGTTCATGACCATTTTATGTGCATCTGTATATCTCGTTTCTATTTTCTCTTATACGCGCGCAGCTTTACGTATTCCGCTTTAAAGTCGTATTTAGCGAGCCGCTTGACAGAATTTGACAATCTATATCTCAAACGATCGGTCATCGTGGTGTACCTCCATGTAGGAAACGGAATCGGATCGAAATCTGGTAGTCTTCTCATATTTTGCATAAAGCCTTCAAAATCGTGGACTCAGTCTCTGGGTAGCAACGCTCTTTTGAATTAGAGCCTACTGTATCGCAACCAATTTGGAACAAAAATTTAAATTCTCGATGTACTATCATTCGTCGTTCCACTGTTATTAAGCAAATGTTTTTTATATGTTTTTTGGCCGATCTTAATGATCGTGTTAATAATGATCTGACTACTTTTATTACGTCGGTCTTTTTTGGCGCTGGGTGCTCATAATCTTCACGTGCCAGGGCAGGTCAAATGACCCCGCATTCCCTCTGCCCGTTTGAGTGACGCATGCATTGTCTCGATCGAGGCTGATTTTCACTACTTTGACGGAGTCCGCCATCCTTTAGGGTCATAGTGCCATTTCCCGTTGTCTCGCCCTCTCGCGCGCTCTACTAGCAATTCTTTGGCGTTCTCAATATCAACTGCTTCTATAATGCAATTGTCTTTATAACGTCGGTCTCTGGCCGGTCACTTACCGACGTCAGCATTTGATTGTATTTTATAAATTTTTCAGCCGTTTTGTATTTAGATTTGATTAGTCAGCTCTTCTGATTCCAGGCCATCGAAGTTTGCATTTTATCAAGTGATCATGATGCGCTGTTCGATCTCTACGTTCTTCGCCATTCTCATCTCCGTCATCGTGGCCATCGTTGCCGGTCAAGAAACGTATGATTCTTATAGTTGTTTCTCAATTTTATTTAGGTGCCAATTAAGCCTGCGAATATTTTATCGCAGTCAAACTCTCAAATACGGAGCATATATTGGAAACATTCTCCGGTTTTGTATTTCATTCTCAGTTTAATATCTTACTTTTGCTCTATCAGTGCGCTGAATAAGGTTTTTTCAAAGCGATATGAAAAATGGTTGTATAGAAAATAGGTGTACCAGTTTGTTACAAAATTTCACGGCGATGAATTAATCGATATACTGTGCATGTACTCCATCGCTCTTGCTACCCCAAACATCAAGCGCCTTTTCAGACGAATATTTTCTTTGTGTTGTACATCATATGAATTTACTTTTGTCAGCAACTGCAAATTGTTTCAACATACTTTTAGGTATGCTCAAGACACCACGAGCTACCCAGCATATTATTATGTTGGATTTGTGGTTTCGCTGATTTTATGGATCACGGTCGCAGTGATCGGTTACGTAAAAGCTGATTGGACAATCTGCGCATGTGTGCTGGTGGCTCTGTTCGGTTTCTTTGGGTTGTTCTTCGCGTTGTTGATGCCGAAGCGCACCATAGCGCCTAAATGCTGATTTTTTAAGTATGTTTACTGAGATTCAGTTAGTGAAATGTCAAAAGATTAACTAATCTCGTTAGAACACAAAAAATATATTGGCCACTTTGTACCAAGTTTAAAAAACGTAGTTATTTAGTGCTCTTATTGAGTTAATAACAAAGTAAAATTGGTTACTTAGCTAAGCTTGGCAATTATGAAATAAGCTATAATAACGACGATCGCTTTCGTGGTTACATCATAACAAAAGCAGGAGGCTAATGCTGTTTTACTGAATTACTTCCTACATTAAATTTTTGACATTGCACGAACTGAAACTGCAGACGATACTCGATTCTTTATTTCGTTGAATACTCTCATTTGGCTTTTTTTAATATTTTGAACTGCTCATATGATGTACATCTTCAATTAGAATATTTGTTTGTGGAATTATTATAAAGCGGTTGTTGCGATGAAATGCTCAGTAAAAGTTTTGCAATATGTAAGAAAAGAGTGAGCACACTTCATAAAATTGATAGAAACGAACGAAATTGAATAAAAGCATTCCTGGTGCATCTCAGTCATTTCGGCCATTTCGTTGACAGGGAACGTTTCCATTCAGTTAGGTTTATATATCTAACTGTGTGTCATAACAGAAGCACATTTAATTAATTGACTCCTTTGACACAATTTTACAGATCTTGAAAGCATTTATATTAATTGATTGAATTACAGTGGTGAAAATATTCCGTATTCTATCGACCATAACTTTCCCATGGAGGTAATCGTTTCCTTTTTCCCTGGCCGAGCTTTAAACAGAATGCAGTGATTTGGGTCGAGCATAACTCAGTTCATTTTACAATTACAATAACGGCCGGTCAAAATGTAAGGGTTTTAAAATCCATTAGTGCACTATTTTCCCAAAGTAAGACTGAGGTTTGGTTGTATCATTAAACGCAAATCATTGCATTACCCACATCTAGTCTTACATAAATACTGCTTTTGAACCACCCACTCCGTTATTTCTTTCATTTATTAAAGTTTAAGCGGAGTTTAGAGATGAACAGAAAGAAGTTAACCTGATCGATCGAATAAAGGCAGGGTCTGTGGCTAAGGTTAATAAGCAACCAAATGAATGTTTTAGAATGGCTGCCATATTTGCCCGATCTCAAGCCAATGGAAAAGGTATTGGCAATCATTCTAAAGAACGTGCAGAAGTATCAGGTACAAAGTCGTAAAGGTTTCTACTGTGTGATCGTCGAAAAACAGGCTTTGGTTCTAACATTAGCTGACGTCGTACTAAATAATTCTTGAAACAGTCGTTGCGTAGCCGTAATCAACATATTTTGACTCTTTCATATGCAGTTGAACTGTTTTTGTCCAAGTCATGATAGTTTGGCGCATTTCGTTCATTTCTATTTTACTAAAATTTCAAAAGATTGGTTACAGACTTAACGCTGTAATGCAGCTCAATCACGCGCTTAGGGGTACCCGACTATGATAGTACTCTATTACCGGGTTTTTCCGAGTATAAGCCCCCCCCCAAATATAAGCCCCTCTGGGCTTATATTCGGTTTGACCTTCCATATATAAGCCCCGGGGCTTATATTTGGAGCCGAAAAAAGATCACCATGAATGCGTGAAGTGAAATTATTTCAAATGAATTTTACGTGTAAATACCGCATTCTCTAATAGAATTTGCAAAAATCATATAGATCTTCCATTATTTGCGTGTAAGGTTAATTTTAAAGGTGAAAAAACGACGTAAAATACAAGTATGATTGGTACTGCAAAAAGCGTAAAGTAATTGAATTTTCCAAGTATAAGCCCATGGGTTTATACTTGGGGACAAGGTGGAGCCGCGAAAAGTGCCAATTCTTATTACAAGCCCCGGGGCTTATACTCGGAAAAACCCGGTAGCTCGAATTCTATCTAAATGGCTTCAGCAACTTGTCATCTTCAATTTACCGCTGATAAAAACTTGCACTGATGTTTAGACAATGAAATATGTGATGAAAACGCACATTTTCTTTACACATTCTTAGACTTTTGGCCCACCCTGTATATAGTACTGTGGTTATAGTGAGAATGAGACAGCGTCGATGAGGCACCTTTCTCTCACAATTCTATAGCAACGCAGTGAAGCTGCTTTGAGTTTAATGAAACGAGCAGTTCGAGACATAACAACGACTCCTTGTAAGCTTCACGAGGATAGTTTTACATGATATTCGCTCAGGCATGTAACTTTACCGGTTGATTTATCGCGTTCGCGACGCTAAGGGTTGCTCAGTCTCGATCATAGTCTGTTGGACTATATTATCTAATGTCTATGACATCATATCGATCTCGAGGCAACCAGTCTCTGCTTCAAAATTTGGCTCATTTTGAGCAATAATAGCTTTTGTTGACTTGAGATGCACAAAACTTGCGGGATTTTAGATATTCTCTTTTCATAATTATTGATTATCCCTGCCGTTCTTTATTTAGGTTTGGATGGTCAGCTCTCTCTATTGACTTTTGAAACATTGAATTCTGCATTTTATCAAGTGATCATGATCCGCCCTTCGACACTCGCGTGCATCGCTTTCCTCGTCGCTGTCGTCGCCGGTCAAACGTATGTTTGTTATAATTGTTTCTCAATATTAAATATAGCGCCAATGAAGCCTGGGAATATTTTACTAGGGCTTCAGCTTCTCAAACTAGCAAATATGGAGCACACGCTGGGAATGCTACCCGGTTTTGTATTTCATTCGCAAATTAGCATCTTCCTTGCAAGATTAGTTTTAGTTATGTTACATGATTGTGCTGAATATGATGATATTTCAAAGCGACATGAAAAGTGGATATTTGTATATAAAATAAGTGAAACAATATTATTTTTATTTCGTAGCTATGAACCAATCTACCGTATTTACAGAAATAGTATTACCTGCGAATATAATAGTACATGCCGAAATAGTAGTACAAGGAAGCGAGGGATTGAAATAATAGTAGTATAGTACTAATACTTCCGTAAATACGGTATATACCGTACATGTACTTCAACGTTATGCTATCCTAAATATTAAGCGTCTTTATCGGCCAAAATCTTTTCTTTATGTTTCATATCGTGTAAATCAACTTTAGCCAATGGCTGCAATTTGCTTTGAAAATATGTCCCAGTACACGGTGGCCAAAAAGTCATGCATAAGGGTTTGATCGACTCGTGCTCGGCACTGCAGGCATTGTTTTGGAAATTTTTTTTAAAATGATAGCCCTACTTCGATCCTAAATTTTCTTTTTAATCATAAAAATTGAGTCATCTTTCGTAATTTTATTTCAATTTAAGGACGCGAGATTTTGCACTTACAGCGTGACAAAAAGTAATGGCACGATTTCTTATATATAACTTATGTTTTATGTTTGAAAATAGAATTATTGAATTCGGCCCCGGCGGTGTAGAGATGTGATTAACCAAATAAAGCACTCATTTCAAGGCAGATTGCCTGCGACGCCTGAAGGTATGGGGAACGGGTTAAAATATGGGTATTTATATTTGGTTGATCATATCTTTACAACACCATGGCAGAATTCAATAATTCTATTTTCAAACAATGGCACAATGTCTGTAGATAATTTTTGTCAGGTTTCAGCTGAGCTGGATTATCCTGAGCAATATTACACATAAAACAATTTATGCCATTATTTTGTAGTCCCTCTGCATGTGCAAAATCTCGCATTTTTTCAAGTTATCATAGAATGACGAAAAATAGACCAATTTTAAAGGTTTAAAATTGGAAATCTAAGTTAAAGGGAACTCTATTAGATATAACAAACCGCAGTCAAAATGGTTACGTCTTCCCAGAGTCATGGGAAATTAAAAGGTACGTATACGGTATGCCTAACGACCGGATTTTTTGAATAAACGCCATACGCGCAAGCACACAATTCAGGCAAAAATTCAGGCACGTGTACGCTTGCGTGTGTGGCGTATCCGGCCGGATGAGGCATACCGTCGCAGTACGAATTAAAATTGTGAAGTGACCTTTGTACTACCGTATTATCTCTATTATCTATAATAGTCTAATAATACTTAGGCTGCCGCGTACGAAGACGATACGTCACACTTATCGGTTTGCGTCATAGTATGCCACACGCGTATGTGTAGATTTACTACGGTACGTTATGCATGCGCGTGAGACGGTTTCTGGCGCTATACGAAAAATGACGCGAATTGTTTACGTTGCCCCTGCCGTACTTTAGAGAGTGCCGTACTATTTGAGATGATACGGTATTTAGCACTAAACGAAAATGAGTAGTCTTTACTTGCTTTGTAACGTCTTTGCTCATTGTGCACGGATTTACTCGCGAAAAAGAAACAATAGAGTTTCTCCCATTTCTTCTACAAAACCTGTAAATTGCATTCGAATCGGTGTAGAACTTACAAAGTTACTCAAAATTCAAAATGATGGTATGTACTGGGACACCCTGTACTTGTAGATACACTCAAAACACGTCGTTCAACATAGGTTACGCAATTGGAGCAGTGATTTCGTGGATTATCTGGATCACCATCGCAGTGATCGGCTACGTGAAAGCTGATTGGTCAGTGTGCGCCTGCGTGTTGGTGGTGCTCTTCGGTATATTTGGGATATGCTGCGCGATGGCGATGCCGAAGCGCTCTATGGGGATTCATCAAATACACTAGTTCTGCAACTAGGTTTTTCAAAAGCCAGTTAGTTGAGAGAATATCAAGAGGATAAATTACTTGATTCGTTAAGAGCAAAAACGAGTCAGTTATCGTGTATCAATTTTTTTAAAAGTAGTCCTTTCGTGTTAGTATTGAGTTATTAGCAAAACCTAATTAGTTGAGATGCAACAGTGGTTGAGTGCGGTTATTCATAAAGTCATACAACTTTTTGATTGTTCTATCGACCGCTCATCATTACCCGTATTGTGTCGTGCGGATAAACTACGTTTGAATAACTGACTCGAAGACACCTTTCATTTATTGAATATTTAAACGGGGTTTTGAGATATGCACTGAGGTTCAACTTCGAGCAGCCCGATCAGTCAGAAAAAGGTTATTTCGTGTTCTTTGATTTTCCCAGTTACATCTGCTGTCTCATTAATGTACAATGAAAGCTCCAAATAAAGAAATGATTTTGTGGTCGTGCAATTTTCGCAGAGGGCCTACGTCAACGGTTAATTGAGGCGAAATTGTGTGGCTGACGTATGAGATGTACTCACATTAGATAGCTCAAGTTTTCTGTTGCTCTCTTTTGATGTCAATGTTGTAACCGCCTGATATGCTCGCTTCTTGTTAGCTATATATTCTTTTATCGATGCAGCACAATTTTAGAATTCTGTGTACAAATATGTTTTTGTAATATTTTAATCCAGTCTTTCTCTTCACAAAGTTGCAATACTTTCTCGATAAATAATTCTTAATAAAGTCTTGTTATAGAGCTTATCAAATGTCGAATATACCGTAATTATTTTAATACTACGACATGTCGTACTATTAGAGACAGTCGTACTATTTTTCGAAGAGACCGTACCATGTCGTACTATTGGAGACTGTCGTACTATTAGAGACTGTCGTTCTATTAGAATAAATACGGTATCTTCTTCGAACAATTCTGACTCCAATAGCAACTCTTTGTCGCTTTCAACCTCAGTTGTCGTGGGCATGATTTCTACTGGAGGATAATTTGGTTGCATCATCGGTCTGCTTCTTAGCATATTTAGTAGACATTTGAAAGGCGATTTTTAATATTTTGTCGCAAACGTTGCAATCGTTGATTTGGTTACTGAGTCATCATGGCTAGGCTATTTGGTATTTCTAAATGTTTATCCTAAACAAAACTATCCTTTCGGCATTAATCTCGTGGTCAACGAAGCAATTCTTGGAAACTACTTATCGTCAATAACTGTGCTGATTCCAAATACTGTCAGTAGACTGGTCTTATTGGGATCAGAAGACGGCGGCGAGATCTACTCAAAATATTTCAATATCAAGGCCATGTTCTTATATTTCTTTGTCGCTGACTTGTACGCCTATGTACTCGTCGCCGTTATAGTCTGTTACCCGTCTACGATACTGACTCTCATTTACGTGCTCTCTTTTGTTATCAGCTACATTTTTGTAGCTGTTTGCTCGCTTAAACTGCATCGCATCGTCAAGAAAACGTTCTAAATACGACGGGTTTATCAGATAAGGACGCAAGATCGCGACGTGACGTCGTTAAAGCCATCCTTTATCAGGCGATCGTGCCACTCCTTTTTCAGTTGAGTCAAGTAGTGACAGCAATCCTCTATACTCTACCAATCTTTGTGACTATGAGTGTGAATATGGAGCCGTGGCACACAATGCATGCCATCCTTTCAATTATAACAAGTTCATCTATAGCTCTGAATCTAATCGCAAGTGTTATCATCATTTTTTTCGTGCTGAAACCGTACCGACGCGCTTTAACATCCGTTCTGGAGGTCTTGCTGCCGTGCTTGAAAACTGGAAGAAAGATTGATGCTCCAAAGAGCGGGCCATTCTTTCGAAGTTCTCAAGGCATCGCCTCGCCCTCTCGACCGCCTGTTGTTGCGTGGGCTCCATATTCTTGACGCAATGCTCTGAAACATTTTCTTTATCTCATATTCATTTGTACACCGAAAGGGTCTGATACAGTCAAAATTGTTTTTGCAATTTATATTATAACAGTAAATTGCTTGTAGCGATCATATTTTTGCCGGTCCGAAAATTGGTTGATACAGTGCAAAACTCGTTCGTTTTGGTACATTCCAAACTAATCAAGATTGTTTAGTCCTAGTGCATATCTTCCCATACAAACAAGTTTGCTGATACCAATTAGAATCGGCAGATCGGCCATCAGAAATTGAGCTAACTATAATCGGCTCAAGTGATAGCATTAATTGTTGCATGTAGGGCAGGGAGCAGCCTACGTTGGTAGGCTCGCTTTTGAGTGCTTGACGTGCATAACCGTTTATTAGCCTGTCGTTCTGTCATAGCCTTTGAAAAAGAAAAGTTCTTTCAGTGCGAGGCGATATGTCTATCGATCAATATTTGCGTCTTGTTCAAGCAAACTTCCTAACAGGCGCACTGTGGAAATCCTCTATAGCGCTCGTTTGTTTCTGAACTTGTTTAGGGTCCATTGTTTGTTCAGAGAGTAAAAACATTTCAACAATCTGTTCCTTAAGACCAAAGAATTTTCTTATTCTCTGCTATTCATAAACCTCTAGCAGTGTTATTCGTTCTTTCAAATAAAATTTTTATAACCTATTCTTTTCGTGAACATTTGTCCAATGGTATATTGCATCCCGCTAACTTTCTCGAATGTTCACGTCAGTTGTAACTATTAAACTACAAATATGCAAATAACACTGCTGCGAAATACGTACTACACTTCACTAGCAAGTACAGATCTTAGCCATGCTTCTTGACTTCAAATAACTTCAGATAAAGGATACTGTACTTTTATACAGATATTTTCGCTTATATCGGTTGAAATGTGCCGGTCCCTCGTTTATCGGTATAAGCTAATTTCACTGTAATGCAAAATTTTTTTGTACTCGCGCTTGTTTATAGCACTAGTAAGCGAAGAGAATAAAACTTCAAGGATGAAGATTGAAGAACTATTTGATCTATTGAATGAGAAAGTGTCATTTAGGGAAAGAACTGAATGAGCCGCTCAGTGTGTAGTGTTGCTTCGGTAAAAAAGTTTCATTCCGGAGAATAAAAATTTCAACTCGAGTCGATAAAATTGTCAGTTGGAAAATTTTTCAAAGGTGACAGGTGAATTCGGTCGTTAAGTCAGAAGTGTGCATTGTGCAAGAGATGATGCTTACAGATCGCTTCATCGCCCGGACAACCGATTTGAACTTAACATACAAGCTCTCAATGATACCAGGAACTCTCAACTCGACAGTAATTCATTAAGCTTTTATCGAAAATCATATTTTTTCAGCAGAACAGTGATAAATAATGATAATACTATGAAAAGTATGAAAAACTATACTGAAATGTGACCGAGCAAGCAATAGAACCGAATCGGAATGAATACCTTGATGGTTGAGCAGATTTAACGGCCTACGACCAGAATATTCCATACAATTACCAAGAATCAATAGGAAATAATCGTTGCTATATTATGCATTCCTGAAAATTTTTTGCGAATTTCAGCTATCAAACTGCACCCCGCCTTTCACAATCACACAATCATCATAATACAGTAGCATATGGCATTAGATCGTGTTTATACTTCACGTGTTCTTCGTGTGAAGTATAAATTAACGCGATAATCGGCATGTTAAGCAAAGTGTTGGCTTCTTTAGGGTAAAACATACAAAATCTAACTTTCAATTTCGGAAAATAGAACATTTAATTTTTAAACGTTTCAAACTTTTGAAATAAACAAAGAGCAAGGGAACATAACAACCCTTCTCACCATAGAAGTATAAAACTCATAACCTAATAAGGCGATAGTCTGCTTAACATAAGTTTTCTGAATAAGTGTTTCAGTGAAAACCAAATAAGTGCACATGTTTTGCAAGTGCCCTGTGCCGTTTTTTCTGGAATCATGTCCAAATAAGTACACAAATTCTTCTTGCAAGATCGATGCGCAGTTAACCAGTTTCCACTGTATTGTGAAAGAATAAACACGATGTTAGGTCGTACGAGTGAAATGGATGATATCTCCAGCGACGCCGAGCAGGCACTGTGCCTGATTCTTCGCCAAACTTCCCGTCAAGTCGGTCAGGGTGAGGCGAAAGGAGACGAGCGCATCCCCGCCGATTGCTCGCACGTAACATTGAACAGCTCTTACAATGTCATCTGAAAGGGATACATAGGCTTTTATGAGCAAAGCTGAGTTCACTTTTCGGTGCCTGAACACCGTTTTTTGCTTTTTACGTGCGTAAATTGATACAAAGAAGCGCTGTCGACATTCGCAGCAGTTTGCCTTATTCAATCTGAGATTTCTTGTCACTGATTGGCGATTTTTGACTGTAATTATGACTACTTATGCTCAATTAAAGATCTGTTCAGAGAATACTATCCAAGTTTCTTCATCAGTAACAGAAGAACTGTCTTCCGTGAGGTTTTCCTAAATTTTATCCATGCTAAAGATATGCTAAATTTGGTGTTCTACGGTATCCCCATTACACTTTTGTTACTGATTTAAAAAGTTTGACGATAAATGGGCAACGAACCGAGTGCGACGCGTATGAACGCGTCGAGACCGCCGAGTTCCTTGAGCGCACTCGTCTCCCTGATGAAAAAGGAATCGTAATGGCCGACGAACTGACGCATGATGTTCGCATTTCCCTCTCCGATCATCTCGTGCGACGTCGATATCGACACAACCTCTGAATCACCGTCGGTAGCGTTTCTGAAATGCGAGCAGATTTCTTAAGGTGAAATTTTAGCGCGCGCATATAGATATCATTTCTACTTTACTAAGGACATTTTCAAGTTAATCAGGATATTTTACAATTTCAATCAATATGAAAAAAAACTTTTTCATTGGGTTAATGTCCGTATTAAAGTGGAAATGGTATAACTGCGTTTAGTGAAATTAGTGTTCTCACCACCAAATGCATTATTAAACAATATGTGGGTTGACGTGACATACAATACAAAACGTAACTAATCGATTTTCCAAGAGGCGCTTCTTTGACTATGTTTTCTACAGTATCCCACGTCCATTCCATTATGAGAAATTTGTTGGTTTATAAAATAAAAGTTTCGTTGGCAACTTAAATTGGCAACGGTCCAACAAGTTGCAATACAATCAAACGAACCGATTAAACGGCGCGAGTCGCGTGGCGACACCGAAGAGCACGAGTCCGGCGAGGTTGGGGTAGAAGGCGGCCGTGTCGGTGACGGCCTCGGCGATGACGCCGAGCCGCAAGGTCACCTCCCGCTGGAACACCGCCGACGCAAAGTCCTCCTTGTCGTGGTGACGCCGACGGAGCTTCTGAACCAACCGATCCAATCGCTTTCTCACTTTCTTGCCCTCCGGCGAACCGTCCCCTTTCTTCTCTGGACTGCTGCCATCCACCGCTGTCTTGCCCTGAAACAGGCGACGTCAACTTATACACTGCGATTATTTATATTAGCATTCTTTTCATATGAAGGGAAAAGCGACGTTTTGGGTCTCGCTACGAAGTTTTACAAGCGGCAATTCAATTTTTTACTTCGTTTACTAGTTCCAGTCACTTTTTCATGGCATATAGCGTCGCTCCGACAACTATATGCGCGCCTTATTAGTCCTTCTTTTAGACGCTTTCTTACTGTACAAATTACAAGTAGACATTGTGAGTTTACTAGGACGCAAAGAAAAAATACGTCCCATTATGTCGCAGTATCCTCAAACACCATATAAATACAGTAGAATTCATTTGTACCTGTACTTCGCCTACCCGAATAATTTTGCTAGGTCATTTAACTACTGATATAAAAGAATTTTACTCTATCGATCGAGACACCAAATCGCGAACAGCATTAAGTAATCAACCAAAGCGCTGTGAACGAAGCAGTCTACCTGCCAGAGACGAGTGTCGAGGAGAAGCGAAGGCGCTGTCTGCTTGCAGGCGAGTGTGGAGGCGGTAGGCACTCTGAGAGCCGATTGAGCGTCGTTGCGGGTAGTGGTCAATCGAATAGCCTCGCGCATCGAGCCCCACGATAATCTGCGAAGGTCTCGGAAGGGCGACGCCGTCTTCTGCTGTCCGTCCCCTCGCTCCACCACTTGACCCGCCACTATCGCCGAGGGACTAGGCGTGTTCTAAATCCATTATTAATGATATTAACCATTCCTATGCATCTTTTTGCAACTGCAAGCAACAATAGAACTCGTTGAGGATTTAGGTCGCGGCTTGAACGCTGAAATGTAAGCGCGTTACAGATACTAAATGCGCAATACGTTTACAGTTCAGTCAACTGCTTTTATAACGTCGGTCAAGGAACCGGCCAAAGACCGACGTTATAAAGACAGCGACGTTATAGAGCCAGGCGTTATAAACGCAGTTGACTGTATCATACCGTCGACCGGCGCTCTCTGCCGACTCAGCATCGGACGTAAGCCTAAGCTTAGATTCTCTATAAATTGCCCTTCTATACAGCTCTGCGATCCATCTATCGTCATGTCAGCGGCAACAAAAAACCGCAGATAGGCGCAGTAATGGGAATCACACAAAGAAACAAAGACATTCAGAAGAAAAAATCTATCAAAGAATGAACAAACGTTAAGCTAGGGCAGTTGTCATGCACTAAAAGAGTCGTCATATAGTCAAAATTGTTCGATCAGTAACAAGAAATTTTAGACTGAATAAAGTTTGCAAGTCGATAGCGCGTCTCTACATCAATTTTCGTACGCAAAAACCAAGAAACCACCAAGACTCTTTGAGAGAGAAAAACGGTGTTTTAGGACCTAAAAGCGAGCTAATCTTTGCCAACTACAATGATTGGCTCAATTTCTCGTTACCGATCGGCAAATTTCGACTATAACTACCGTACCTCTTTCTCTTCTCCGTTGAGGGGAACGCAGATGACGTCACGCTGGTCGGCTGCGAGCTCCAATTTCTTCAATTCAAATACGGGCGACGAAAGCGCCGTACGGAGGAAGGAACGTTTCGGCTGAGGAGCTACTGCCGGGGCACTAGCGGAGGACGTGAGAGGATCCTCTGGCTATAGAATATACTATGCACATGTTAAAGACCGGCGGGCACTATTAAAAGATTTAAGCACTATAAAAAAGACTATTGAAATCAAAACGCGATGCTATTCTTTCAGTATTATGACGTAGTCAGAAGTAGAGAGAGTAGGTGGGAGGAGGCAGGCAGATTCATGCATGAATACAGGTATCGTTTTGGAACGAAGCGATGCTGAAAATTTAGAGCACGCATGAAGTTTTCTTTGGTAAAATGAGCTCATTCCCCGCGCGAACATGACCGCTACGCATTCATTAGTTGCGTCGATAGTGGAAATGTCAACTGTAATATGACTTCGGCGCTTGTTACAAAGGTAAGAACGAAGGTGGATATTGATCGGGTGTGTGGGGGAGATGTTTTTTATTTTTTAAAAAACAGTACGCGACACCAAACGGTCGAAACCTCATTCTATTCTCTGTAAATCCGAGTGAAAATGTTTCCGATTTACATTATAAAAAAACAGATGGGATTGTTTGAGGGTAAGCGGCGGTAATGGTTCTACCCCTCCTTCCACACCCGAAACATCAAACTACACGCCTTGCATGTAATAACGCATTCCCCCCCATTCCTTCACAAGGTAGCTGCAGCAAGACAGCTAAAATAATAGTAGAACAACAAAGGAAAGAATCCTCGACCTACCGAAACCAGCGGGCGTAAAGTGGCGGCCAAGCCGGTAGTGACCGCAACGAGCAAACCGTCGCCCAGCGTGAAAACTGTCTTCATTCCGAAGATGGCGTTGCGACCTACACGCGCGGTACGCAACTCGGTGAGCAGGTTGCTATGCAGTTGATGCTCCACGAACGGCAGCAACTGAAAAAGGCGAAGTAGAGTCACTGTTTTTTGGTGAGTGACAATTTTTATATTGAAGAAGGCAATCTGTTTTAAACATTGAGGACGCTTCTATCCCTCAATTTATTCTTTTAACTAATGTACGTAAAAACCGAAAAGAATATCATTTCTCGGTGAAAAAGTTGTTTAAACACCGAAAAAGCGAGTTCATCTTTGCCACCTAAAGTGCTTTGCACAATTTTTTGTTACTGATCGAAAAACTGTGACTAGAGCTAAGACGTCTCTGACTTTCTAGCGAGACAGTAAACCTGAAAAGTGAAACGGAAAAAGGAAAGGAAAAAGAAGATTTAACGCACGTCACTGATCTCGGTGGCCAAATCTTCGTCATCCTCGGTGTTGGACAGCTTGCGTACGACGGACGTCTGCACTGGTAGGGATCGGCCGCTAATGACACCATCTGGCACTGCACAAGTCGCCAATATAATATCCGGACATTTGGCCGCTCTGAAAATAAGCGATTCCTGAATATATATGGTCAACCTCTTACTTTCCCAAAAAAATCGTCTGGGACTTTCTATTACTTTCTCACAGCCTATACAATATTGGCATTATCATGTGATTTAATTGAAACGCTATTCCTTTTATGCTAGCGATATCTAATTACAGATTCACTCCATTCCTGTATTTCATTCTACTTCTAATATTATCGATAACTGTGCATGAGATAACGGAAAAACAGTCAGCTGTTTATTACACATATCATAGTAATTGGAAATCGTGCAGTCAAAGAGCGCGAGTGTCACAAGTACGATAGTTCGCAAGAGCCCCATCATATGAAAGTTTTGAGTACTATCCAAACAGTTCAAATGCGCGCCACGATGTGCACGAGATACTGCGTGCAAAAATTTGCATAAATCGCATACCCGCACGATGCGCAGTCCAGCAGAGAAATGGGAAACGGCAGCGAAGCGTCGGAATAGGGAACGTGACAGATGGCGCAATCGGAAGAGTTTGAATCGCCGTTGGCGTGTTGCTGATGCTGTTGCGCAGTGGTCAATAAGCTGTTTTCGTTAAGAATGTGGTGTCCACGCGCCCACAACTGATCAGCTGTTAATATTGCTGTCCCCGTACAGCTCAATATGCACACGCCGTCTCTGGAAATATGAATATTTATCGTGTTTATAATGTCAAAATAAGAGGCGTTTTATTCGGCATGCTTAGCATATTATTACCTTATTAGACCATATAATAATTATGCTTTGTTTCGGTATTATGCTCACTTTTTATTAATGAAATACAGAACTATAGTAATATCTTCCTTGCTATTTTTGTAGGAAAATTGACGCCTTAGGTGTCCAACATGCTTCAAAAATATGCGTACTTATGTGAACTACTCAGCAAACATGTGCATGTTTTTAAAACTATAAACTATTCTAACTATCAATAGTGTCCGAAACATACTCCAGTCCAGCTTAAGCTTAATATAATCGATGTCTGACTATAAATAAGAAAATTCGAGACAGAATCATAAGGTGCATTGGAAACTATGCAGTAACAAAGACACACCTCGTGCAGAACTCTTCTTTGTAGTCGAGCACAGCGTTGCAAGCCAGCGACTTCATGTGCGATCGGATCTCCCATCTGAGCTCCGCCCACCAGCCGTTGCGAGCCTCGACAGCTTCTATAATCATTCAACTGATAAACTGATAATATCAACGACTTTCAATTAATGCCACGTAGCCTCGGAGCTAAATGGCAAAGAAATCTTAGCACTGTATCAACCGCAAAACCATCCCACCCCTTTGGCGCGCGAGTGAAGAACTAAGAGTCAAGTTTGATTACTGTTTCTCTTTCTTCTACTCTCAAACAAGCTAAAGCAAGAATATACATAAAAATGTGGCTATTGTCACCAGGAAAAACCATTGCAAATGCGAATCGATCGTCGCGCAATTATCATTCGTCTTCATTTCGAAAAATACCCAGGGCGACCCACAACCATTACTATAACATAACAGAGGCTTATGCTAAGCCATTCCAAATCGCGCTCGCAAAAATATACCGTACCAGCGCTCTCCTTCTGTTCCTGCGCATCGGCGAGCAAGCGGACGGATCGTGCGCAAACGGAGGCGCCCAGGCCTCGGACGACTCCCTTCGGCAACGAATCCATCGTCAGAAAAGGATATTTCGGCGTGAAAGAATGAAGCGAGGATGACGTCAGTCGCGGGTCCGCCGATATGTCCCCGTCGTACATCTTCTCAATTGCTAACGTCGCATTTGTCGCCTGTCTGGAAATTGAACAGAATTAATCAACTGATTATTAACTACGACGATGCAAAGGGACATTCATAAGCCGCCAAAGATCTTTCGTCGGTGTGAAAGAAGATTTTGAGATCATTGATGTTTCATTAAAAAATCGGCTTCATAAAGGAGATCAAATAGTTGTCGTAACGAAAGTCTAAGTTACAGAATGAGCGACGTTTGCACTATTGGCGGTATTCTGAACAGTCCCTGATGTTCATAGGTCCGGTTACATAATCGATGCGCTACATTAAGAACTTAAAGAAATGCTCAGTCAAATCGCAAATTGGCCGATATATGCCCATTTGATGACATAAAATGGGCAAAAATGTGCAATTTGCATTGTTCGCCATCCACTGCGTTTACTTTAAGCAATATTTTTGGAATTTCCTTGTAAAACTGCAACTGTCTCATAACTACCGCACATTTATGTCTCCGGACCATTGAACACTTGCCAAATACAAGATATGAAAGAGGAACTGAGAAGAAGAAAGGAAGACGAAAGAAGAAGCAGAAACAAGAAGCGTTAGAAGGGAAAAAGACCAAATAAAATAAATCAGAAAGCGGCGATAAGAGCAGTCTTGTGGGTAGATACCGAAAGAACACAGGTCGCCGCTTTGTAGACGGACAAGTCATTCCACGACGGCGGTGACGCGCCGGCATCGAGTCAGTCGAATGTGACGGCTCGCTTTCATCATCCCCTTCGGACGAACCCGAGGAGGACGGCAGTTTCAGCGATAATCTGCAACTCACACACCAAAAGCACTCACCCTTCGTGTCAGCAAAGTCGCACACAAAATGAAATTCCTATGTAATACAGTGAAAACTGGGTAAACGCACATCTTTTACAAGCCCTGAGTACAACTTTTGTATTAAATCATGCCGGGATAAGTGCACAAAATTGTTTTTTCAGCTCGATGTGCAGTTAAGCGGTTTCCACTGTACAACTAAGCCAGTTACTGTTTATGGGTGAAAATGCCAATGAACGAAACAAAATTAAGAGTTTTGACTATTCTAATCAATGGTCGACTAGCTATAATTTGTTACACCACTTTCACTTAAATAAGAACATATTTCAAAGCAAACAGGATACTTTTCAATTAAAAGAGAACTTTTTCCAAATCAAATGCGTTGATTTTTATATTTTTTGACTTAAATAATGCCCATTTCGATTTGTAAAATGTCCTCTTTAAATAAGTAAGTGTCTTTACTAAAGCATAAATGGTATAATTTCCAGTTCAGCAACGA
>NIUQ01003383.1:0-17811 GCA_002796945.1 Plectus sambesii
TTATAATTTTAGCGATGGAAAAAGGAAGAAGACTAAGACACTGACAACACAATGGAAACGAGCTTGACCACCACCAACGACATACTTTGTTCAATCCACAAACCCTGCCAAAAACAGCCTTCAACCTGATTACAACAACCAAGGAGATATCATCCAACCGCAAGAGAACGTTCTCCATGATCTATTAACTATGGAGGAATTCAATTTTTATATGAGACCAACGGCGACCCCACCACCAATACTCCAACCCAAAACTTATCAGCAATGGAATGAGCGCGATTCGCTGGTAACACCCGCGCCACCGTCGACGCTCCAGGATGGAACGAGTCTACGACCAATAGAGATCGACGCGTCGCTCATGCCAACACCTGCGCCACCGTCGACGCTCCAAGACGGAACGAGTCTGCGACCAATAGAGATCGACGCCCTGCTCACGCAAACACCGCCCCAGCGTATACGAGCGACGCCTATTGTTCATACTGAGAATCGACAGACCGAGCGCCATCTTCCTCAACCAAATTATGAGGAAAATCCTGCAGGTAATTTTGAACTTATTTTCTATATCTATACAAATGTTTCTAGGATATCGACATGCTATGGAGATGGAAATGAAAAAGTTAAGACAGGAACTAGCCGCAGCGCAGAGATGCAACACTCAACACTTCTTGAGGGTTTGTCATTTCTGTTCCTATTTTATATGGGTTTTAATGGGAGGGAGAATTCGTCATCCTCATTTCTGTTCTCAAAATTCTGTTTATCTCTGTCTAGAAAATATAAATTCAACATTGCTAAATCATTTATAAATTGTACAATGGCTTTAGAATGATCAAATTATACGAAAAGTGTCCAATAGAATTTGTCCTCAAAATCTTCATCCCTATCATTTTTAAACACACTCCCTGTCATGGTTTTATTATTCTATCATCTAATCTTACAGTATACTAATTGATGTTAATTTAGCTTGACAAACGGCGCAATGGGCACCATGGTCAACTTCATCAGAAACGCCAATGGGATCAAAGCCATGACTGTTGTCTTTGATTCAAATCCAGGCGAGGATGTGTCCATCTACAAAATGAACGTGCGATTTTTCATCAACCAAGATTTCACATGCACGCGGAAGCAGTTTCCACTGCTTCTGGCTTATGGTAGGCACTTGAATTTATTGATATTACCTAAAGTAATCAAAGTCGGGAATAGCCTATTCTCATGTATTAATATTTTAATTCTTTCAGCCATAACATGCCACAAAGCGCAGGGATTGTCTTTGCACACTGTCTTTGCCGACATTGGAGAGGACGTTTTCCAGCTTGGCATGGCCTATGTGTGTCTGTCGCGAGTACGCTGCCTGAGCAACCTCTACCTGATCAACTTCAATCCAGCGCAGATCAGGTGCTGCATATATAGCTACAATGAGTACCAGCGTCTCCGACCGACCGCCTTCCCCGAGCCCCCTCCCTCCCCTTGCCAAATGCAACATACTTCCGGCATCTGTCGACCCACTTCGTCGCAGCCTTCAACCGCGCCCTGACCACTTTGTTACCGAGATCGACTCCCTGGAGCACAGTTGGCTGAAGCTGAAAGAGCGCCTAGCCGCAAGGGCGCCAAAGCAGAAGAAGCCCCAAGCCGCCAAGGCGCCAAAGCAGAAGAAGCCCCAGGCCGCAAGGGCACCAAAGCAGAAGAAGCCCCAAGCCTCAGAGGCACCAAAGAATAGCAAAGTGGTACTGCCAGCTCAGAAGCTCCAACAACAGCTTTTGTCAACAAACCCAGTGCCAGTAAATCGTCCATCTCTGCCATCCATCGTTCGCTTAGGCAACACCAGCACTATCAATTGCTACAGCAACACCATTGTGCAACTGTTTCGTCATCTACCCCATTTTATTGCTACTGTACTGCAGGCGCCACAAACTGATGTTTGAGACGCGCTCAAGCAACAACAGAAGAATTTGAATTTCAAGGAGAAGGACCGCAGGTTGGCACTCCAGAATTCTGCAAGAATCATGACTGTGCCGCATCTGGCACTAAATTTTGCTATTAATGCAACAAGGAAATGGTGTTCTTCACAAATGAAGACGGAGAAATACCGATCAAGGCTTGGGGATCAATGCCAGTCACGATTTATGGACCGAAAGATATCCCTCCTGAAAATCCAAATGGTCTCTGAAGTGTATACAAGGCGGAATCGTAATCGTCATGGATGAAAACATGGCTTAATCGAGGCATGTTCCAGGCCCTATTGCTGTAAAGTAAGCCACCCAAAACGAAAAGAAGTCATATTATTTCCAAAAAACGCGATAATCAACACTCATGAGATTATGGTGAAGATTTGGTCGAATGGTTACCAGATCAAAGACTTTGGAATTCAATGTGAAGCCTCACCTTATTGCGAGATGATACAGTATTATCTCTGCTGGGATCTTATTGGCAACCCACAATATGTCCCGAAATGGATGCTCTCTGTCATCTTTGGTCTACTCTACTTGGGATCCTGGACTGTCTATCTTATCTATGTTGGGAACTACCTGAATCCCGAATACCTACAGCGTCAAGCGTCACTGCGGCAAAGATCGAAGAAGAACTTGACCAGGAATGGAATGACCTAGGTCACAGGTCAATAACGGATCTTCACGCCTTCGCGTCTTCTAGCCTAGCGACCACAATCACACATTCGTATAATGTATTCCTGATGTGCTCACCTTGAATTATTCTTGATGTTAATCTTAACCCGCATACCCTATATATAAACGATGTTTTACTATGAAAGTTAGGCACTCCTGTATTACTCGTGTATCGTCACTCTCACGTTGCTCATGTTGTGAAAAAAGTTTGTTAACCATCGGCTATTGACTCTCAAGACACGCAGCAAGACTAGCGGACTAGAAAGACGAAAGACCAACAGAAAGACCAAGAGTGCAACATCAAGATACTGAAATACGGCTTCCAGTGCTGTTACTACACTACTTATATCTCTTGGAATGGTCTTCGATTTTTCCGAATGCTCTGTAGAAGAGCCAAATAGGAAACTTACGAAAAAATGTATCTTCCAGTTTATACTGTTTCAACAAGAAATGGGTGAAGATCAAGTGGAGCCTGGAAATCAAGAATTTCAACCGCTGATTGTGGAGACAAAGAGACCTACAAGGAAGATTTTCTACCAACCAACCACAAAATTGACTATGCTAAGCGTCACCATGATCTTAATATTTTCTCGAATTATCCCTACGAAAGCATGCGCAGAAGTCACCATCTTAACTGCGCAACAATCAATGTGTTCTATTCAAGATACAGGAACGATGGAATGGATTATCACAGAAGCAACACATCTGGCTCTCGTGCCTCAAGGACAAGAATCCTGTTTATTGATCAAATATCCAAATGGGCAACCAATTGGAACTGTTGTCTTCCGCGTTCATCTGCGAGCGATCATCCTATAGCTTGCAGACATCTAGGAGCTTTTTGATGTGCAAATATTAAGGCTTGCTCAGCGAGAGCTGGGTTCTTCTTCCAATCACGCGCTCTGAATAAACCCCCGTTGAACTAGCTTGTATGATAACACCGACACGGCACTACAGAATGTAAAACTGATTTTGGTGAAGCTCTGGCTCATGTAACACGTAGAAGTTAAAGCATCGTTACAAGGGTCTCTTCATCATTGATGAAGTTTCAATGATTAGCTACATAATGCTACTGTCAAGAACCTTTATTACTTACTGTATTCAACGGTTAAATGATGGAGTACAATGGTATTTGTAAATGTCAGTGGCCTTTTGCTCTAACTACTTATTGTCGCGAAATTTGAGGACCATGAAGTGACTTAATATGGATATCGCTATACTTTGCTTGTTCCTTCATATAATTGCAAACTGTTGTGGCTTCCGCTCACGCTGCGAGCGAACATGTATCTTGTGCAGACATATAAGACTTTTACATGATAAAGAATCGTTACAAGTCTGCGTGTGAATAATTGATGATTGCCGATGTATAACAGCTTGCTCTGTGAGAAGCTGCCTGCGTTTTGCTAACTGACCACTCAAATAAGCCCATTGAAATAATAGTAGTATCAAGACGACACGACATTATTGTTTTGTGTCCAAAATTGCCAATACCTGGTAGCTGACTTTTGTGCATGTCAATGATATAAGCTCTGACCCATTTACTCATAATAAAAACTTGTCCAGCAGTCTTACATGCAGTGAATAACTGTACCAGTGTACATAGGTTCAATAAAGATAGGTTTAATGAAAAGCAGGAGATTTTGAACTATCATGTATTTCAAAAAATTTCGCAACATCTGTAGACTAATTGCATATCGTTGCTTATTTAGTGCTTTTTTCGCGGTTATTCAAAAATAAACCGTGTCGCTACATAATGAACACCCTTTTTCTGAATAAAATTCTCAGAACGCGATCGATTTCTCGAAGTAACTAGAGCAACTTTGAGGAAGAGCTAATTATCCCGAACCATTTCTTGATTTATATATAAACACAAAGACAGGAAAGTTTCACTACACTAGACTTCGTAGCATCATACGAGACTGCATTGGGTTGATCCAAGAGGAAGCAGTGAGCCAGGTAAATCCAAAGCCCCAAGTCGATGGTACATATTTTCCATTCAGAGCAGCACGAGCGCAGCCACCATACAACCACCATCCGCTGAAATTTCGCCATGTTAAAGAGTATTAGAAAAGCTGCAAACTTACCCGACTTGAAGCGTTGAATAACAAATAGGATTGTCGCTGTGATTCTCATCAACTGTAGAAAAATTTGCACCATTTGAAAAAGTAATGCCCCAATCAGGCGTCGATATGTTGCCTGTGAGTGAAGAAGATAAATGTAGCGTGTAAAGATGTGCCTCATCGTCGATCTACAAGAATAGGTCATCGGTTAGTATCGATTATTTCTTCGTTTAACACTATCAAAACCTATCATTTCATGATATTTTTAGTGCTGAAACAGTCGTTAGAAGCTCTTGTGCAGCTTCAGGAAAATTGTACCCAAGGGGGCGCTTTTTCAGATACAAGTTCAAGTTCAACATATCCATATATTTCTCGATCGTAAATTAAAAATATGGGAGAACTCTTGGGTTATTAAAGAGAAGTAGAATGGTTAGATTTCTAACACTTTAATGCAAAAGGAAAATAAGTCAAATAGACGAAAAGATAGCAGTTTTATATACAAACATAAACATGTGTGAAAAACATGAAAATTTTGAGGGCATCTGACCAAATTAATGCATTATTATTATATTGTCAGAAAAGCATGTAGTATAAGAATAACCTATTCAACCTTTTATAAAATAAACTTTATAACAAAACAAAAACACTACACAAACGAAGAGAAACATCTTATTTTAAATGAGCTGAATTATTAAAGCATTGCATGACTTACAAAGAAATTAGTGTGCTTCTCCCACCAGTATCCATTTGGATAGCGTGAATTCGGGGTCCGATCGCCCCATAGTTCAATTCGCAACTCGACATTTGAATTTTTGGTACTCAGAACATGAATATTATCATTTCCGAGCCACAAATTTTTGTCCAATCCATTGTTGAATCCAACTTTATATTGACTCCAAGTATTGTTGTAGAATGAAAGAGAGCCATCAACGCGTCTAAATCAAGTGATGTTATAGTAAATATTTCAGTCTTGAGAAACAAGTGTGGTGGTAAAACTTGAGAACATTTCATCAATTTTGAGCAGGACTTCAGTGACGTAGCTTACTTTGATACAGAATAAAAGTTCAAACGCATAAGAGCAGTGTTGGGCAACTAGGTAAATTTACCTAGTTTACTTAAGTAAATTTGGAGTAGTAAGTTACTTTTTACTTACTACTCCGAATTTTGTTTTCATTTACTTACTACTTACCTAGTTATAACTAGGTAAGTACGGCATTTAAATAACCGCTTGAATCCAGTCACTATCATATAACATGCACATCTAATGGCATACCCGGCAACGTAGCAGTGGACTGCTCTTATGTGCAAAATCCAAATTGGCATTTTAAATAACCGCTGATATCCATCCTTGCGTATGACCTGCACATCAAGTAACATAATACGGTAGCGCACCTGTTCGCTTGATTAGCGGAACACAAGTACAATATATTTATCATCTACCGTGTTTCACAATACAAAATTGGTTCCATGCGCTAATCAGGCGCCGCGTATGTGGAAGGTCTCGCAGGGATGTAAAATATGGTGTTCGTGCTTGAACAGAATGCGTTCCACTACGTAACGATTTTACTTACCTAGTTTACTTGAGTACGTACCGAGTTTGCAGTTCGAAACTAGGTACGAAATCGGTAAGTAAAAAGTAACTTTTTACTTACTTTTTNCATAAAACTGTTGAGCTGTTGAGAATTGAGAATTGAGGAATTGAGGCGCACGCTGATTGGTCAGATTTGAATTTCAACCAATGCGAGCGCGCCTCAATTCCTCAATTCTCAATTCTCAACAGCTCAATAGTTTTATGAAATTGGCCCCTGAAATACGGTCCAGCCACCACCATCGGTCGTCATGTCGCAGAATGCGTTGAATGATCCTCTACCATTTGGGTTTATGGAGTATATCCCATAGGTACGCGCTCCACGATTGAACCAATCCTTGCAGTCCGTCGTGGTCGTCGAAGGCGTTGTGGTTGGAGGCAGAGAGGTGCTACCGCCCATATACATTTCGCAAATGAAGCAATTCTGATTTCCGCAAGGTTCCGTCTTCCATTGGCCGTTTGTACGCGCGGCCGATGAAACGCACTGTTGATTTAAATGCGGCTGGCCTTAATATTCTTTTATTATAACTTCACATCAGTTTTGTCACTAATCTGGACGAACAATAAAAACGCTGAGTCTCTAAGCAGTGTTGAGCGTTCCGAAAACTAGGCAAGTACTAGGTAATTTCCTCACACTTGAAAACCCTGTCAATCATCGTCATGTAACTCTACACAAACCGAGCAACTATAATGAACAAATGACTCTACCTGCAGCCCAGTTGGCGTATCCCCAAGCTCTACCATCAATCCAGCCAAACTGCCCAGTCTGGTCAATGTCGTTTCCGCCGATCCAAAATTGGTGGCAGTCCGAAACAGACGACGTGCTGACGACCACAGCTAAAATTGCATACTGTTGCCTTTCAAAAACATCATATCAGTTTTGAGTAAGTTTTCGTTGGGCTACCCTGTATATCCGGCGTCCTCTTCTATAGAGTAACAAATGTATTCAGAAGACTCAGCGAACTTTTATATGGGATTAATCATAAACAGAAAATGTACCATTCGCATTGGCATTCTCAAATGCTGATGCGATCGAAGTGAGGTGTGCATTGGGCTGTGCATTTTTGCAGAAAGCTTCCGCGTCGAACCAAATCTTCTTTTGGACGCCCACATAATAGCACTTGTCCGACATGACTTCCGATGAACGCCAGCCATTGGGACATGCTTGCGATAAAATTGCAACGACAAGAGAAAAGGATAGTATAATCGATAAACAACGCATTTTAGTTCCGAAGTGAACACCTCAAAATGTTTCGTTCGACCCTTAGACGCAGTGGTTAGACATACTGATAATAAGAGGAACGGCGATGGATTAGGCGTAAGTCGTTTCATCGCGATAAAGTGAGCAGATGTTCAGTGTTACAATGCCATACCATCCTCTTAGCTGTTGCGTTGGTATAGCATGTAAACTTTAATAACGATTTTCGACGTCACGTACAAAAAAGCGCTATGATATTTGTGATCATGGCTACTTACCAATGCTGATTAGCAAACGTCGATGGCTAATTGCGCGATAAGAAACCACCCTGTAGTTTCGAGAAAAAATTATTCGCAGTCGTCAATCATATTGACTTCAATTTCATCATGGTACGACTTTCAGTACAAATCATTGACGAAAAATGTACAGGGTGATCCAGATGAGCTGAAAGTTGACATAAATAATCTATAGACATAGGGGTTTTATTTGGAAAAAGAATTATTGCATTTGGGTATGGCGTTGTAAAGATATGACCAGGCAAACATAAATACCCATTTTCAAGGAAGCGCGAAGGAACGGTTATTGGCGTCGCATGCAACTCGCTGGAAAATGAGTGCTCTATGTTTGCCTGGCCACATCTTGACAACGCCGTGACCGAATTCAATAATTATTTTTTCAAACAATACCCCTACATCTTCAAATTATATCTGTCAAGTTTCAGATCAATCGAATTAACCTGGACCAAATTATTTAAAAAACAAATCGTATCGCTAATTTTTAATCACACTGTTCATGCAGAATCTCTCATTTTTTAAATTGGCCTAAAATGACTAGAGGGGTAAATTTTAAAGATTATAAAAGAAAATCTAAGTTGAAAATAGGGTTATCTTAAAAACCGCTTTCAAAATTATGCCTTCAGTGCCGAGCACGAGTCGATCAAACCCTTGTAGGAACTTTTTGGACACCCTGTACATAATGTCAGGGTTCTGACACAGTTTATTCGTTCTAAGCGAGCGTGCGCGGTGTTTTATTCACGTGAGAGTGCGTCGCGGTACAACGACTTAGTAGAGAAGCTTTATTTCGGTACAGCATGTACAGTTGGTGATACAGTGGTACGGTAGAATGGGGAGAAAGGAAGTGGCGAAGGGTTACAGTAACCGGCCGTTAGATGATCGTTAGCATGGGGTATGGGAATTAAGAGAGAGGTAGAGATGGAAGGGGAGAAGCGGCGACGAGCTGGTCTGGTTGGAGTCGGGTAGCAGTGCCTCTAACAGACTTAAGCAGTCGCTGATAAAGGAATATTTTAGCGGGTTTTAGCCAATCCGAGAGGAGATTCGTCTGTTATTCAATAAGTTTCGTCAGATGTTCGACTCCAGCCTTTCCTTGATCGGATAGCGTTGGATTGTTGTGGCGACTTCTACCGATTGGGAATGTCCGCTGACTAATTCGTCATAGAATGTTACAAAATGGTGCCAATTTCCGGGTTGGATTAGCTCGCCCTTTTACGACCAAAGTGCATACTCGATCGTGACAATACATAACACATATTCAGACGTCATGGCGAAATGTTACTTATTGAAACCTCATTCAGCCAAAATGACGCGTTTGAGACCCTCGAGTACTGAATTGACCGTCGTACTGATGATATCCTGCGGGATATTAATATATGCGCAAACAAGCAATGCTTTTAAAGCTGCGTAAGACTCAGACATGGTCACTGATTGCAGACATTGGTCTCTATGGTGCTCCACAAACAAAAGCCCAGCGGGTTCATGTCTGGGCTATAAGGACGTCATTCCTTCTCCGATATGAAGTCTAAATGTGAGCGCCTTGCTTCTAATGAGCCTCATTTGACGAATATTGAAATTAATAAAAAAAAGTGAACGGAACGCCGATTAAAATAGTACATTTGCCAATCTTTCGTGACCAAACGCCAGTGTGATTCAATGTGTACATACATTTCTGCATCCGTTTTTCGCATGATCGTCCAAAATTTTAGCTCATCCGATCGTGAACAATTTTTTTCAGCTGACTCGTTAGCACTGTCCTGAAACGATCTTTGCCGCTCCTCAATGCTACCACTTTTGCTGACTTTATTAACATTATCAGAAAAGAAACTTCATGAAATATTGCCCGGTTCCTTTTGAAAATCACATTCGCTGAATAGTCAGCCGGAGGTACCGGAGTTTCTCGAAAATAAGCCCCCCGGGCGTATTTTCGAAAGACTTCTCGAAAATACCCCCGGGCTTATTTTCCGATCAAAAATTATTCCGACCGCGTCAAAAAACATACCACTTTTACTGCCTTTTCTCGAAAATACGCCCGGGGCATACTTAAAAACGCATAGTACATCATAGTACGATACGATTTCGCAATTAAATTATCGCAAAACACGCGGTGAAAAATCGAAATTGGTTCCGTTTATCTGCTCTACTGTATTATTGAGTGCATTAGGTTTACTTTTAGGACAGTGTGTTCATAAATTATGTGTAAATGCTGTTTTTATGAATTGGAAGGCAAAACACTACGATTTCTGCATTTTTCGAAAATAAGCCCCGGGCGTATTTTAGAGGAAAATGTTGAGGCTCGAAAATGCTATTTCTCGTAAATAAGCCCGTGGCTTATTTTCGAGAAAATCCGGTAACTTTGTCGCGGCAGATCAATTGCTTTCCCTTGCCTCCATTGCACTCATGTCTGGGCTGATGAAAGAAAACCGCATTTAGCCAAGAACAGAATCACCTGAGCATCCCCACGAGACCTAATTTGCAACTAACAATGTTAAAACTTATCATTTTCTCGTTTCTTTAACAAAAGCTCTTGACGTATAAACCAGATATAAACAGTTTGTGATATTGTGTGTGAGACAATTCTTTGTGAGCGCAGCCAACTCTCACAGGATTATAGCAAGTAAGTGCCTCTTTCGATTTAAAGGTTGCTCGACTTGAGGTGAACCCTATTGATTTTGATTGTCCCCATGTGTCCATTCGTACTTGATGCTTGGCTTTGATGTGTCGCCTGACAATTAACCTTTGGCTTGAATAGGCCGCCTGATAGCTTTGGAGTAAAACGCGCTTTTGCATTTGCTCATTTATCTGTCATTTATGGTCAAATAATCGCTTTCACGACCAATAATTAGGATAATAACCTTGCAGAAGCCTCTGAAATTTTGTGTCAGAACAAACACATTACCCTGTAGATCAAAGTTATTACACAAATGATAACTTTATTTAAGAACAATAAGGCAAAAATTGTTGAAATTCTGATACGAAGAAATGAGTACTTTGGCGTGGAGCTGGAAGTTCATTTGAAAGCGCTTGATAGAATTTATTGTATTTGTCTTCTTGATCAGTTCATATTTCCCACGTGTGGCTCCAGTAGTCAGTTATGAACAGCCTTTAGTTGAGAACAACAGCTCAATATCGCGCCGCTCAATAGCTCAATATATCTCCAATATTTTCCCCAAACTGAATTAGGGTAACGCAATCTGCTGTGAAATCAAAAATCTGTGATCCAATCGACGTGACTGAATCGTTTGTTATTACTTTTAAAAAGGTCACTAAAATATACTAAAATAACTTTAAGAAGCGCAATGCAGTGCAATGCAACATCGTCCATTGATGCGATGCTCGCAAACATCCTCGACATCAACAAGCTGTACGTGTGGTTTGGCTCGTTCGCCGTCACCACGAACATCCTCTGCGTGCTAGTGGTGCTTTCAACAAAACAGATGCGTGAGAAATATGGCGTCTTTGGCCTGCTGTCATTCGGCGATATGCTGAACGCGTTGGGAATGGTCATCGCCGGAGTCGCTCGCACTCAGCTGATCTACGCCAACTCCTACGGCTTGCTGTCGACCTTTGCCTGCTTCGGACACCCTTGGCCCTACTTCTTCATCATCGGCGGACAGCTGCCCGCCTGCGTTCTAATCGTTATGGCCGGCGAGCGAGTGATCGCCGTCTTCAAGCCCATCACCTATCGTACCTACGTCACTCCGAGAACTCGATTGATCGCCAACATCATCTGTGTTGTAGTTTCCATTTTATCTCTGTTCATCGGCATATTCTTCTCTTTTCTCAACCGAGAGATTTGCATCAACCATGCGTGCACGACGATCAACTCGACCGGTCGGCTATATGGCACATTTAATTACATCCTAATAGTGCTCTTACCGTTTGTCGCCTTGTTACTTAACATCATTGCATATGTTGGCGCGAAAAGCCGAAGCGTGAGTACAAATATGAAACGAGAACTGAAGAAGGTGCTAGTTTCTTTGGTGATTGCTGCGTTAGCGGTAATTCTTGGCGCTCTGCCAAACATCATTCTTTGGGGCTCGGGAGTTTACTGGAAAATTCCCAGTTTTGGTGGATATCTGTACATTGGTTTCTGCTGTAATTCTGCGATCGATTTATTCGCATTCTTTTTCCTGAAGGAAGATTTTCGCAATCGGTTCCTTTCTTTGATTTCTTACGGCTATCTCAACCGTTATTTCAACCTTCCCAAAGTGACCGTGACAAACGCGAGGCGAAATATGGTGCAAAGTGAAGCAGTCAGACCGCCTGTTCATTCTTAAGCCGTTGTGATGCTGCGTTAAACATTATAAGCTCCATTAGCTACTCTATCGAGATGTTACGTTCTGTTCAGCAGATCATAGAGGGGCCATATTCAGTTTCATTTTCTCGGGGAGCAAAACAATAGTTTCCCAGTCGCTGTTTCTATCCCTATAGTTTATTTGAGCCGCTTTATTCACGAAAGTTGTTTACATCGCTTACTTTTGTTGTTGATGTTTTTTGATAACAGTAATTTAAAAGAGCTGCAGTGTCTGTTGCTGAAATTGTAATGAATGTCACTTGAAATCCGTCAGATGTAAGAAAGTAAACTTTACATAAATCTTTTACTTAACGCGCTTGAAAAAGTGTTTTCCATTGCTACACGCAGAACTTTCTTTTACATGTACTTCGCTTACTTTTGCGCGTGCGCGGGCTCTCTCTGTCACGCTCTCTCTCTGTTACTTACAGGGTGCGCCATAAGAATCCAGACCAAATTGAATTTGAAATTCCCGCTATATTAGAATTCAGGGCCAGGCGTTAGTTGGCGCTAAGGCAGACTAGATACATCGGTAAGACTTACATAACCTCAAAATGACCGAGTTCATTTGAGTCGAAGCAGAAATCACAACGAAATGCATTTAATATTAATGTGTATCTAAATAACTCAAATCGTTCCTAGAATCCGCAAAATTTCTCTCAGTAATCACAGCGAGTCCGAGAAGGACGTAGCTATCTCAAAACAGGCCTTGAATCACATATGAAGTAAAAAGGTTGAAAATATTCACTACACTACACTTCGTAACATCATGCGTGACTGTATTGGATTGGCAACAAAGGCACCAGTTTCCCAGCAAAGTCCATATCCTCCACCCCAAGACGACGGCACATATTTGCCATTCAAATCAGTATTAGCGTATTGACCCATCCACCATCCGCTGAAATTTTACCATTCTAAAGAATATTAAGAAAGCTGCAAAATTACCCCATTTGATAAGAAGAAAGACCAGTTGATGAGGCGCGGTAACCCGCATCAAGTGTCGAAAATTTTAAATTATTTGAAGAAGAAATGCCGAATTGAGCGTACGATGCATTGCCAATGTAGGGATCAGATAAGTGTAATCTGTAGAAATATGCTTCATCGTCGATCTATAAGAACAGTATATATAGCTGACATTGTAGGCAGCAGATAACGAGCAATAGTTGATCGTAAAATATTTCACGAATCGATCAGACACAGATTTTTTGTTATCAAATATTATCAAAAGCTAGCATTTCATATTCAAAACTTCAGTTTGCCTGCTCAGCAGAATACCTTTTCGCTTGATCGACATTTTTAACTCTAAGAAGTCAAAGTAGCTCTCTTCGATTACGGTAAAATACCGTTAAATTAAAAGTACGCGGTGTTCAAAGAATATCTGCCGATTTGTTTTTGAATAACTTTGCATAGACTAAACCGATTTTGATAATTTGGATTTTTACGATCCCCGCGCTCTACCACTTGTTCAGGCATAAAAAATTTTTGACCCAAAATAAAGCGTGTACCCCCCTAACTTCAGGGGTATCGCATCACAGAAAAACTGCAAAAACGTTTTTTGGGGACAGCTTTGAACTTTGAATGATATTACAACACAGTTGTTACAAAGCACGCTTAAAACTAGGGGCACCTGCTTAATTTTGGGTCACAAAGTTTTATATCAGACAACAAAATGATAGAGTGCGGGCATTCTAAAAAACTTAAAACTATCAAAATCCGTTCAGTCTATGCAGTTATTCAAAAAGCAAATCGGCAAGAATTCTTTGAACACTCTGTATGTAAATAAATTTGCAACGTGATACATATTCAATAACACAAACGTACTGTAAAATTAATGAGATAAAGCAGTATTTGACTGCTTGAATGCACGACTATTATACTATTTGAAATTTCTAAAGTACGAGAATCTCCTGTTTTAATATCGTAAATATTGAACTTTTTAAAAAGGCAAGAGATTTATGTATGAATGAAGAGAAGTCCATATTATATTAATTCGCCGTTTTATCAAAGTAGTGCGTATCTTACAAAGAAATTAGTGTGCTTTTCCCACCAGTATCCATTCGGAAAGGGTGCATGTGGATTTCGATCGCCCCACAGGTCAATTCGCAACTCGACATCGGGGTCCTTAGTACTCAAAACATTAATTATATCGTTTCCGAGCCATAAATTGTTTTCCAATCCATTGTTGAATCCAACTTTATAATCGTTCCACAGTCTATCGATGAACGAAATGTTACCATCAATACGTCTAAATCAAGTGATGTCTATTATGATCATTTCATTCTTGAGGGGCTAGAATAGTGGCATAACTTAAGAAAATTCAATCAATATTGAGCATTACTTCTATAAAACATTTCAGTTTGAAATAAAATGAGAATTAAACGCATAAAAGAGGAAATTTTCGCCGCATGCTCATTAAAATTCATTAATGTAATTCGCAATCAGCACTTAACATGCTGTTACTGCAAAAATAGTGGCACAGGTCAAATATCAATAAAGCGGTTTAAATGAGTACCTCTGAATTACGGTCCAGCCACCACCATCAGTTGTCATATCACAGTATGCTTTGAAATTTGGTATACCCGGTGGATTAAGCATATATACTCCACTTGGAAGGTCATTATTCCTCTGGTGCAGTTCACGACAATCTTTTGCGATATTGCCCCAGTTTTCGCCTGAATTGGTATTCGTATCGATTGGCATCATGTAAATCAACATTAGTCTCACCTAAGATTATTGAGACCCACATCGAGTGAACTGTCGTTTCAATTCGCGACCAATATATAGAAGGTGATTGAGTCAATTTGAGAACAGATAGGACAGACTGCGCGTTCCTAATGGGAGTGTTTTAAGTTCCTTATATTGACAAACGCGTTACATATTGCGAAATATTGCGTGCGGCAAATTTTTACTCACAAAACGTGCGTCCGTTTCGTCTTTTCGCACCCTTATCTCCTCCGGTCAACGTCAGCATTCTGCTCTCAAGCCTTGACTCGCGAACAGAAACGAAAGTCCCTGTTAATATTTCCTTATACTAGTAACTTATGAGCGACACTCTTAACTCAGTCGGGGAAGCAATGAGTATGATTGACTGAGGTTAGTTACTCCCCTTCGTCTCGAGCTCATGCAGGATATAGGAAACGATGCAAAAAACTTACTTTTCACTAAGAAATGAAAGGTAAAGTGAGCGCCATTTTTAAATTTCCATGCTCAACGCAAGTTATTCTCTTTGAATGTAATGCTTACAAATGAACGATTGCGTAGCTCCGCAAGGAACAACGGTCCATTGACCTTGAGTGCAAGTCGAATCCGTTTTTTGACACACTTGAACGCAACCGTCTGTATGAAGTGGTGGTTGTTGTGGCGCCCAGTTGGTGAATGAGAAAGTACTCTTATCGGTCCATCGAAACGGTGGACCAGCAAAAGCAAAGCCTCCAGTCCAAAGATTGCTATTCACGCTAGGATGCTGCAGCAATGTAGCTAAAAATTGCACTGGACCATACAATAGACATAGAACAGACTGCAGAATGTCATTAGGTAACCGATAATCAAATATGTATTTAGATCATAATATCAGATAACGTGATATTCTGGTAAAGCAAGTATATGAAAATGCGTAAACAGCCGAAGAGTAAACAAAATTAGTGGAGACGGGCAGCTTTTTATGGTAACAGGGAGAAAAGTTGGTTTTCACCACTGCTACATGGTGAAGAAGAAAATTAGGTTAGTGTCAGAATTTAGAACGGTCGATGGAGCCGTTTGGCTTAATGACAATAGGATCAACGGGTGGACCAGTCCGCATGTAGCGCGTGGTGCGATTTAAATGTTCTAAGATAAGTCAGCTACATGGCCTATGCAACATTTTCTGAGCATCTTTATTGTTGCACTATCCTAATGAATTGTAAGACGATATGGTAGAGGAAATGTGATGCAAACATTGAATTGTAATCTTGAATTATTGTAAGTTGCGCATGTATTTATTAAAACTGAAGTCGAACCGACTATATTCGCATCGCCAACTTCTGTAATTGATGCTAAGGAAGCTGTGGTTCCGTTCTGAACTTGTCTTTCGCAGTATTGTTCTGCATCAGTCCACGAAAGAGTGCCGATAACCAGTGCAAAGCATTTACCATTATTTTGATTACAAGATCGCTGGACAACTGAAACATGTGCTAATAGTTTAAGCTTTGAACGATTTGAACGCTCTAAAAGTCTTTAGCAGTCATCATTCCACAATACTTGCGGTGGATGACTTTGCAAGGGTTGTAACGGGGACGGGGAATTCCCCATTCCCGTTCCCGTCCCCGTCCCCAGAATTTGATTTTGTCCCCGTCCCCGGATTTTGATGTTGTCCTCGTCTCCAAAACTCCCTGTCCTCGAAGTTCCCCGTCCCCGTTACAACCCTAGGCTTTGCATATCAAATAAACTAATCTTGTTCAGACAGTGTGCCGTGCATCTATGATGGACAAAAACTATAAATACAATCGTAGCGGTTCAAATCTATTTGTGTTCCGTGTCACAGAAAAATTAATCGCGACAGAAAATTGTGCCTAAAAGGGTAGATAAGGACAGAACTGGGCATGAGAATTTAGAACATCCTGGGGCCGGTTTCTCGAAACGCCGGGAAGGCGCAGGGTGTACCCGGGGTACGCGTACCCGGTACCCGGGTTTCTCGAAACATTTTTGCGCCAGGCACGGCTTCCCCGGGAAGGCTCGGGAGGGCTGGGCGCTACCCTTGCTCGGAGCTGTGGTAGCGTCGGCCGGGAAGTAAATTTTAAAGCTTGCAAGTAGGTTTCTTGACGAAGATGAATCTTTTTATTGAATCCTATGACATTTTTAATGTTTTGGCAGAGTTTTGTTGAATTTGGCGCGGTATTATGGAAAATCGAGGATGGTTTCAAATCGGCTCGTTAAATCGGCTTATTTTTTGAATAACTTTGCACAGACTGAACGAATTTTGATAATTTTGCGTTTACTACAACCCCCGCGCTCTAAGAATTGTTTCTGGCATAAAAAATTGATGGTCCATAATCAAGCAGGTACCCCTAATTTTAGGGGTACTTCTATACCGAAAACTTTCCAAAATGTTTTTTGGGGACTGCTTTGAACTTTGAATGACATGAAAACAGAATTGTTAAAAATTACCCCTAAAATTAGGGGGTACCTGCTTGATTATGGGTCATAAGTTTTTTATGCCAAAAGCAATCCTTAAAGCGCAGGGGTTGTGAAAAACCCAAAATTATCAAAATCCGTTCAGTCTGCGTAAAGTTATTCGAAAAAATCTCTAGCATTTCGTCGAACACCCTGTGTAATGACCAAATTCATCGTAACGATTGTTTTGTCACTTAATTAACTCGAAACGACATAAAATAAGAAAAAATAGCTCAAAAATAGTAAATCAGCCGAGCGCGGTAGCGCTCGGCCTCGTTCCTATTTACTTTTGTATGCGCGCGGATTTTCGTATTCGGTTTTCCAGTGATAACTCGCGAACCGCTGGACGGAATTCGACGATCTTTAGCTCAAAAGATCGGTTGCAGTGGTGCAAATCCATCTATGAAAAAAAATCGGAATGAAATTTGATTGTTTTCTCGCTATCCTCGAAATCTCGTGTTCTGGCTGCCTGCGTAGCTGCGCACCGAAAAATGGCCTTTTGAATTGGCGCCTACAATATGATTGCATTATTGGTCGAATCTTTGTTTCGAAGCAATAGAAATCGAGCAGTAGGCGGAGCTTCGTTTGTCGATGCGGTCTGTCCACTGGTCGTAAGGA
>NIUQ01003384.1:0-17730 GCA_002796945.1 Plectus sambesii
GACGGCAAATGCATGGTCTTCAGGCTGAACAGGAATCGCTGTCAGTATTGCCGCTTTAAGAAGTGCCTCGCCGTCGGCATGAGTCGCGACTGTACGTCTCTTGTTCTCTCACCGTCTTGTACAAGCATAATTTTAAAACGCCAATCTATTTAACCTTTGCACTGAGTACAATATGGGTGCTAAAAAAGTAATTATCGTGCAAAGTAGTGGAGGGTTATCACAATAGTACGAGTGTAATTGAAGTGACGACTGCGGTATCTTCAGCTACTGCAAGGACTAATATCCACAAGCTTAAAACGAAAGAATAGACACGCTTTGATAACACCTACAATTGATACATTTTGGCGATTTGAGTGTTGAGGAGAAAGTTGTTAACAGTAGAATTGATTAAGTAGTGAATTATTCATAAGTTGGCCAGGGAGTGGCTGTTCGCGGGGTTTTTTAAATATCATTTGATATATTTCCAGCTGTGCGCTACGGTCGTGTACCGAAGCGATCGCGTGAGCGGCTGCAGGACGATGCGCGCGTCAGCTCGATGACCGGTGACGCCGAGGCCGACTCCGAGCTCGAGAAGAAGCAGCTCGCTCTCTACGACATTATTCTTAGCGTCTCCCAGGCGCACCACTCTAATTGCAACTACACNCATGACGCCGAGGCCGACTCCGAGCTCGAGAAGAAGCAGCTCGCTCTCTACGACATTATTCTTAGCGTCTCCCAGGCGCACCACTCTAATTGCAACTACACCGACGACAAGATCAAAAACCTCACTCATCGACCCATGCATTTCGTACGTGACTGATTTTGGTGTTGTTGACGAGGGTGTAAAGTGGGAATGGGTTGAAGTGTTAGGATGGATGGTATGCAAGAATTTTGCAATTCTTCTATATATTTCCTCTCCGTTATGCTATTGTAGTAATGGGATCGTCTTAAAATAATTAATCAACGCAGGCAATGGTATCCCACCGTGCATTAAACCCCCCTTATTGTTGCGTCATCGTCTCTTTTTTGCCTGACACGATGTAGGGCGCATCTCCGTTGTAAGCAACAAATTTATTGCGTACACAAACATGTTTATCGTATATTTTATGCATGCAATCTCATTTTTTGTCGCATGCAGCCGAGATATAAATGCAGCTGAGTTATATATGCGCCCGAGAGCGAATCAATCAGTTGGCATCCACAACATGCGAATAGTCGATGAGCATTGTACATCGGTTTGTTGTTCAGCCGTTGGAACAGTGCCAGTTGAACGAAGCGGACGCGCTCGGAAGCACCGTCTTGCGAGAGCAGCAGAAGATTATCATGTGGCAGACGCTGAGCGCCAAAGTTCTGCCTGAGATTCAGCACGTCGTCGAGTTCGCCAAACGAATACCCGGTCAGTATTTGAATGAATCTGAGCGCTCATACCGCTAATAATCTGACGATAATTGCGGTTGAGATGTTTGCTTTACGGCTGATAGCAATTTCCCGCGCGCGCCGCTTGTTTAGCTTGATCGATAACGGTGTCGAATACGCGCGCGCGGCAAATTTGAACGCGGCGCTAGAAATGGTTTTTGCATTGGACGCACAGCGAATAAATGTGTCTTGTTGGCGCAAATGTGAACAACTGTATCGCATTTGACGACGAAATGCCATAAAGCACTGCGAATAGTACCGTATCACTTTTAAATCGTTTAATGGCTAAGACGCAAATTATTTTTGACACTAAACCGGTTTCATACCCAATCGATACGCTTTGGCATTGCGCCAAGTTCAATTTAAGCACACAATATATATCCGATCAATTATTTTGAATGGGATTTGCAGGCTTTGCCGACCTGGAACAGGACGACCAACTGATCCTGATTAAGGCGGGCTTCTTCGAGGTGTGGCTGATTCGCGTCGCTCGCATGTTCAACCCCCAGAGCTGCTCGTTGACATTCTGCGACGGCAGCGTCGTCTCTCGCGACCAGCTGGAAGTGATCTATAACGTCTGTCTACATCAATTATTTTCACTCTCTTTTTTACCGACTAATTAATTTCAGTCGGAACTTGTCAGTGCAATGGCGGTGTTTACTACTTCTTTCAATAATCTTCACTTGAATGACGGCGAAATCGGATTGTTCAGCGCGATCATTCTTCTGTCTTCTGGTTGGTGCTTTTTACTGTTAACGTTTGATTTGTGGCCCTTTCTTTAACCGTTGCGGATTCGTTTTTTGGAGATTTAAGCTAAAAGGATAACGGAGATTTCCAACCACCCTTAACGCTTGGAATGCACTGTAGTTTGTTTTTGGCTGCTCGGGATAAAACCGCTTAGCAGTTAGTTTTCGAGACATGTTTTATACCCGCACCTTGAAATAAAACATGTTTTTGATGGTTGGCCAGTTAAAGATGTTTATATAAATGTCCATATTGTTGCAGATCGTCCGAAAGTCAAACAGCCGGATAGGGTAGAATCGCTGCAAGAAAAACTGGTGGAAGCGTTGAAATTGCAATTGAGTCGCAGTCGTTCATCCGATCCGCAATTATATGGAAATCTGCTGGCGAAAGTGGCAGAACTGCGTGCCGTCGGTAAGCAAATCCGTTCTTACCATATTTTTTTGGTCGGGATTCAATATATTTGAGTTCGATTTGCGCTTTATCTAGTATTAGAAACTTGTAATGAATTGTTTCAATTTTTTAATTAACCAATGCAAAGCAGCCTTGTCATGCGTAGTAAAGGACAATCATATGGGATACCATTGCTATGAGCAATTTCAGATCCCTTAATAAATTTAATTTAAAATTCTAAAATAAATTTCTGCAGGCTTGAAACACACGGAGGTACTCGAATGGTTCCAGTCGAACTGCCATCGGCTATCGCTACCGGCGCTGTACGCGGAGATCTACAACATCCACAGGGAGNCAGGCTTGAAACACACGGAGGTACTCGAATGGTTCCAGTCGAACTGCCATCGGCTATCGCTACCGGCGCTGTACGCGGAGATCTACAACATCCACATGGAGGACGGTTCGAACCGCTCGCCGCCGACAAATGGCGAGGCGGCGTTGGCGCACACCGCCGCTCACGGGCTCCATCCGCCCCCATACCACCCCGCGCCTCCTCCCAATGGCGTCCACTGTAGCTTATAGTTCCTAGTTGTAATTGTTCTCCTCTTCCGTCAGTTGCTCACTGCAATCGTACAATCCTCCCTCTCCTCCACCCCTCTCTTCATTCGTTCCTTCTTCGATTTTATCCGATAATCCTAGTTGCGTCTTGTCAGTTTTTACCTTCTTACGTGGTCAGTGGTTCTTCACGGACAGATCATTTTGCTACGGTCGTTTACTTTCTGATGTCACCACTTTCATATTTGTATTTCACTGAATGACTACGGTTGATTGTTAGTTGTATTAGCTGATGACCAAATGTTTGTTGTCGGGCACGATGCAATAATGTATTGAAGCATCTGTATATTTGAGTGTGTGTACTGTATGGATGACATTGATGTGAGTTCGTGGCAATTCCCCAACAAATGTTATCTCGAGAGAGTTTGCAGGTTTACCGCGTTCGTTCCGTTCCCTCTCTGACATTCGATGCATGAAACCGAAGCCTTGTCCGAATCGTCGTTCGTTCCCCATGTCTTTCATTCGCGTGCAATACGTCTCGGCTTTGCCGTCCGCCTGCAATCTGAATTGTTCTCCGTCGCCTTCTGCTTAAAATTGTTTCACCGTTGCGCTTTCAGCTGTACACATCGTCATCACATGTAATCGTCGTCTTTCGTTGTTGTGGCGCGTTGTTTTTACTCGCCGAACCGCCCATCTCTCTCAGAGATCAGCGTCGCTCAGGCTTTATTCATCTCGCCTTTTTGTTGTAGAGGTGCAACGATTCCAACAACAACATCAACGATAGAGAAAGTTACGAGGGTGGTTCAAATGAAAACAATAATTTCACAATATCCTGCGCAGTTGACTGCGGTATTGCGAAATTATTGTTTTCATTTGAGCAACCCTCGTATTTCGATTTCAAAATTTTTTTGTAAGAAATCCTATTAAAGTGGGAATCGATGGAATCGTTGCACTTCTATGTTGTTGTTCCCCTGAGCGCCAGCCATCACTGCCTTTTGTATTTACAACGCCCACTGTCCCATCCATTGCGTGTGTACCATGCTGCCTTCGTCACTTACTAAGTACTTGCGTCACTTGGACTCCCTGTTGCCCGAATTAACAGTCTTCGTGCAACTGCGCAGACCACGGATCCTGCCGGAATTCTAATCCCCCTCCCTTGCCGCTCTTGCAAATGCAATTGCAAGTACAAATTGAACCTTGCAATTGCTTTTGTAAGATAGGCTTTATGTTTAAAAGTTTTGTGAATAGTTCGAATTTGACAGTCTCCGTGGTTGCACTGTGCTAATTTGTGGGGCTGCGCGAGCAGAGAGTAAAAAAATGAGCGCACACACCCGTCACTGCGCACATTACCGTGACGGCATTATTAGTCAATGTCGATCGTTTCTGTTCAGTTGCTTCATCTAGATACGTTTTTGGTGTTCAATTATAAAAGCGCTTACACTTTGACTGCATACTTATTCCAACCGCCGACGTCCGATCCCCCTTTGAAATCATTCGCAGTGGTACACGTATTTGCGATTGATCGAGCCTCATGACTTTTTATTAATCTGTTTTACATAATGGTGTGAAAAATTGAAATAAACGTATTTTCTTTTGATTATATGTAACAGGAGAGATAATTTAGTACCACAAACATTCATCCAAGTCGTCAAAACATCAGCAAGATTCGGACAAAACAGGCATCTCATTGGCCAACCGCCAAAAAATGAACAATTGATGAGATATTTCATCGACAGACACGGAAGAAGGAAAGCACCACAGCCAGCCTGGAACGAACATTCGACTTGGAAATCAGCCAGAATTAGACGCCATAGGTTTGATCGACACCAGCTGGATGCGCCTGGCCTTGACCAACTGGGACGGCCTGCTGTTGGGGAACTTGACCTTGAGCGGGTTGCTGCTGTTGCACAGGAACTTGCTGGTACTGCTGTTGTTGCACAGGAACGCCTGCAATCATTTCCAATGCACAACTGAATGAGAATCTTTCGAGCGAATCGGCCAAATCGAGATCAACTCACCTTGCTGCTGCTGTTGTACGGGCACCTGCTGATATTGTTGCTGCTGAACTGGTACTTGCTGATATTGCTGTTGTTGTGGAACCTGACCCTGCTGCTGAACTGGTACTTGCTGATATTGTTGCTGTTGTACGGGAACCTGGCCCTGCTGCTGTACAGGAACTTGTTGATATTGTTGTTGAGGAACTTGGCCCTGTTGATACTGCTGAGGCTGGCCACCGGGATAGACTTGCTGGGCTGGAACAGGGACTGGGGCCTTAGTGGGTGCGGGCGTAGAGTACGCCGTATCGCCCCAACCTTGTTGTTTGGCATACTCATCTTCGAATCGCTTCAGTTCCTCCTCGGTGTACACCTGTTCGTCGCTCAGATCCTTCCATCCTGGATCGACATTATCTGCCTGCGCTTCGTTATCCTGAAAGATGTATCTTTGATAAATGTACGTACTGGATAATTTATGATTGGACTAACCTGGAGGAACTCTTGGAGGGAAATCATACGATCGTTGTTTTTGTCCATCTGTCCGACTACGTGCTCGCGCATGCGATTCATTTCTTCAATGCTGAAAAAGATTAAGATAAGAGAAGAATAACTTGGGTGTTGAACATTCTTTAAAAGTTTGGCTAATATGATCGCAGTTTTGTCATGCGATTCTTAAGAATGTTCATTCATTCACTTTCGTATTATAAAATCTGTAAGTTCTTTCACGCTCGACGTCTAAGGCCTTCCTTATATTTCAAAAATAAAACATGTTGCATTGGATTATTACTTTACATACTACTCATACTCTTTTAATGAGAGGCTCATTAAGGTCTTTTGCTCTTTCTCTGTCATAAGAAAATAAAAAGACAACAAACATGAATACCGCATAAAATATGTTATTTAGCAATTATAAACACTACATTACAATTACTATTTAGGCCTTGAACGCGCAAAGGAAACATTATGACGGACTCCCATGGCGCACTTCATTTAATGTCGTAATTATGAGATAAGACAGCGTTGAGTACGACTTTGCAAAAGTACGCAACGAGAACCAGCCCCCAAAACAATGAAGTGAACAAACCGTTCTTTGGGATCGTCATCAGGGTTCGTATCGTTGTAGACCTTATCGAGTTCGATCTGGAAGAGGGCTTCGAGCTCCTCGATGCTCCACATGCCGTCGCCGTTGAGGTCGTGGAGAGCGAAGAAGGTGCGAGGGTCAAAGTTGTCCTTGTCCATCTTGTCGGAGTCTTCCCAGACTTCTTCGAGCTGATCGCGACTGCCGGGATGCTTCACCTTTTCGTGCTCATCGTGTCGCTTGAGAGATTCGGCGTGTTCCTTTTCGGCCTTTGCGCGCGCTTCGGCGTCCATTTGGGCTAATTTGTGCTCCCTCTCCGCCTCTTTCTTCATTTCGTACTCCTTGAACTTCTCCTTACGCTTCTTGTCCAACTCTTCCATATCAATTACCGTCTGAAGTATTGTCAAATTTTCTTCGCCTATTAATACTCGGCGACGGCAACACCGTAACGCGACTTGGTAACACGAGCAACTGCGCATTTATCGTTGTGGAATTGATGTTACAGGATTTTTATCATAATTCGTCAATTGTACATTTAATTTTGTCTTCTCTAATATCAATTAGAACACAATTTAACTAAGTTGAATGTAAGATTGACAAATTAAAATGAAAGTCGCTGTATAATGTTAAGGCTGCCTTTGACAGTTCCGAAAAAATAAATCAGCAGAAAATACGATAAATTACATATTCTGGAGAGTGCTTACAATTGCAAAAGTGTTAAACTACATAAATACTTACAAAAAACTACCGTTTTTATACAGTGTTCTCGCTTAGCAAAAACTCCATTTGCAATTCGCGCGTGAACCTTTTCATTGGGAGATCAAAGCGTGCTTTGCTTTTTACTGACGAAGAAATATCAATCGTATTTACTAATTTCTAGATGAATTCCAAAGAAAAGCTACTTACGGTCCCACATTGAAAAATTCAGCGATATAAAAAAATTATACGGTTTTATTTGTCATCTCGGCGCGTTACACTTCTCTTTTTATAGCAATTTAAGCTGCCATTATCATTTTCAATGCTGAATTTTGCTGAATCAACAGAAATTTCAATTATATACATATGGTGTCTACAGTTTATCTCACTAAAATGAGCGCTTTCGCTTTAGTATTTTCTATCTCGTTTGATTCTAAACGAACTACTTTTTTATTTGATTAAATCACGGGATTTGATAGACAGCAAGTAACAAAAACCGTTCACTTACATAAAATACGATTGGTAAAAGTTAATGAATCAAAAATCAAGAATAAGTGCTCATACCTGCTTGATAAGCTTCTTGAGATCATCTTTGCCAAACTTTTCCCAATTGGCCGCATCGAGATGTTCAGGCATTTTTACATTGTGAGCGCCGCCTTCTACTTCAATTTGCTTCTGAATAGCCATACGCAATCGTTCAATTTCCTTCAATTTCGCCTGCGTCAACTGGTCCATTATGCCCGGTCCGAGCTCGTCCACATGCTCGGCGATCTTGCCCGCCTGAAATACGGTCGAATTTCATCAGTCATAGGGGAGACATCGAAATCAAAACTAGCGACTGAGTTATAACGGACTCTTTAACTGCGAGAGCGAATGTAATAAGAATGTGTCGCTATTTTATGTCCCCCTCGCGGCTTGAGGTATAACTGTTAAAAAATCATGATTCCCCTAATTACAATTCCCATTTTAAGGCTCTAGGAAGCCGTTTCATTTGTTATTTACGATAAGCTCCCTATTCCGACTGCCGAAAGAATGCCGGAAGGCACAATACTGATTCATAAAATAACAATTGATGTTGATATGATTCTGAAACATTCAGTATCGAAACCGTGACACCTCTCACTCGCCACAACAATATTAACAGCGTAGAGCTGCGACAATATTCAGATTGAAATAAGGAGTGCTGTTTCCATCGAACACTATCTAATTTGAAGCAAGACTCACCTTAATATCATCTTCTGGCATACCGCGGAGCTTTTCTTGAAACTTTGGATCGCTTTCGAGCACTTTCACAACTTCTTCGAGATAGCGAGAATAAGCGAACTCGTACATCTGCAGATTCTCTCATTGTATCATTGAGGGTGATTTAAATAAATCAACGAAAACTCACCGAGTCATCATCATTCGGGTTCTTCGGATGTTCCGGCGCCTTTTCGGCCGGAGGAGGCCGCTTTGGCGGCGGCGCAAAGGCATATCCGATGACGGATAACAAAACGCAATATACCAATAAATTCATCTGAAAACTGTATTTCAAGATATCTTCCTGAACGCGGATCAACATACGCCGCGCAGTTAAAGGAAAAGTTTAATTTGCTCGAGGTCTAGTTTAGTTGGACAACGCGAGATGTTACCAGAGATTGCCGATACGTCATCCTATACCGAATAACAATTAAACAACGACGGCATGCACGAGCGAATGCTGACGAGTAACTAAGACAGCCGTGGGCGGCGGATTCGAAATGTGGAGACGGTACTCCACGCACACGTCGCAAAGGGGCTTCATTTCTCTCTTTAGATCAGCTCTACCACCATACTCTTGACTAAGCCTAGCATCTTTAAGCGGGTGCACACTCATATCAAAATTTTATGATTAACTACGAAAAATGAAAATTAATTGGTAGCTTTAACAAGCTTCTTAACGTATTTTCGTGGCGCTTTCTTCAATCGGCGCTCCATCTATTCATTGTGCCGGTTTTTGTACACGTGTTCTTATTGACAATAATATACGGTAGACCTGACTTTCATGCAAACAACACAGGACATAGCATGCACTGAACGAAGCTGATTTATAAACTGTTGGGTCCTGATTTCTGCTTCTTTTGGCATTTAGAAATTTAGCTTATTTTTGACTGCTCAAGATGAGGTTAGAAGCGAATAATAAGTGTACCTGTTTTGTTTCGAATTGTAGCTTACTGCTTCTGATTATTTATCATCAATTGATGTTCAACTAGCAGTCATCAGCGTAACCACCTCCCCTCCACTAATTAATGAAAAATGACGAAACGACGAATAGTTATTTAGGTAATGCATAATGTTGTTACAATTAATCGCAAAAGGTTTTACTCTCGATCAAGATAACAAATTAAGTAATAAAATCCCTAACATACACGCACCGATGCTTTCTAGACAACCAAGTTCCTTTAAATTTTTAAATTCTTCTCCGCACTCTAGTTGATCATTTGATGAAACTACAACATTGAAACAGCAGGTATCGTAGAGACCTACAGTTGTGTTACTGTATGCCGATCTAAAACCTCTCTTTCGCGATGGGACGGTTGTCACTCGCCTACTCACATCCTTCTATTAGCGTCGCTTCTTGACACTCATCCTGACGACTTTTTAATTCAACAGATGGCTCATTAGTACCCGATGTGAAGAAACGAGGCTTTCAAACAATCAGACCACACAGTAAATACCAGGGATAGAAAGCCATACGCCGGGGTGGTAGAGCAAGCAAACATCTGGAATAATGAGAATATATGATTTTATAAAAAACGCATCGTGACTATTATGAATCTTCGCAACAACAATTCCCAAAAGCCATCACACAAATTTTTAAATTTTGTTTATAATTATAAATTTGAAAAATAAGAAAAAAAGAATAGTAAACCTCCTTGATAGGCAAACTATAAGAAGTAAAACGTTTCGCCGTGAACGGTTTCTTCAGTTACTCAAATATGACTAATTAAACCAAATCTTTCTGGATACCCACGCTTAGGTGGCTTTTGTCTCTAGTGAACTTTGTTCTTTTGCCCAAAGTGCGTGCTTGCATAGACACTCCTCACACTCCATTTCCCTGATCCTTCCAGCAGATTTTTCCGAACGAAGGAACGTCATCGCCTTATCATCAAGTCGGCAGTTAAGGATGTAAACATGTGTCGTAACTTTTTCGCAGAGGTCATGTAAGAATATACCTGCGACGCTAATACTTGATAGCACAACCGCTTCCAGGCATGTCATTTTAGGCAAGCTAAATTCTATGGCCATTCTCTCTACCTCCCCTTCCCGACCATCAATCTTCAAAATGGTCGTTCCACTGAACAAGTTCAGAAGTTTGCGCATCGCCCTTTTCGTTGCATCCGTGAATTCACATAAAAGAACGATATACAAATCTACTCGAAATTTTTCTAAACGTTCGATTTTATCAAACTGAATTTTAGCTAGCGCTTCCTCCATCTCCCTTGAGAAGAAAAATTTCAGCATTGGGACGTCTCCTATGTAATGAGGATTACTATCACCTGTCCACCATTTATGTAGCCGTTCTACACTTCCAACCAACCCTTTGGGACTAAAATTGTAACATCCAATACTAAAAATATTTGATTCGAGGGGTGAAGGCAAGTTGCGTTGGAGAGGAAGAGAGCATCGTTGAAACAGTCGTGACTCTTTACTTCCATTCTTCAACGTGATGGTTTCTTCTGGCTCGCAGTTTCTGCTCTTAATACTAAAGAACTGCAAGCAATCAGCCTCGTCAAGAAAGCCTTGTCCAGGTAAAGTGACGGCGGGAGCGAAATTGACTTGGGCCTTATCTCTTTTCCAAATATCCAGAAATTTTTTGTTTGTGCATTGCCGCAAAATTGTTCGCAGATAACTATCCCTTTGTTCGTTCTTATCTTCGGAATCTTCTATCAAAAACTGACAGGGCGCAATGTTAATTTTCTTAAGCTTATAGAAGAGTTTTTGAAGTGCCTTTGATTCTAGAGCTTTTTTGTCCGACCGTGTTAAAATCTCGCTAAAGACTAGCTCAATAAAGTAACGGTGAAATTGATCAAAAGCAGTCTTTTTGAGCTTTTTTAAACTATTTCTGTCTTCCTTTGACCAATAAATGACATATTGTGCCGCTAGAAAATCTTGAAACACGCGGTGAATGAATTCGAACTGAGATGTGATGTTCGGCCCATCGAAACGACTGTCCTTAATAAGCAAGCCCATTTTTGAAAATATATCTGCATCATCCGTCTTTATGGCGCTTTTATCGCAAATGACTCTCATATCAAGCAGCATATTATATGCTAATTCTCCAAGGCGCATTATATCTATGTTCTCACGCCACTCGATGATGGAGTTCGTTTTTGTTTCAGTATCTACTACTTTCGGGTGAAACAAAACCTTAAAGTTTTCGTCATCTTTTTCAACCCAGCGTTCAATTAACAGCTGGATGGATAAGTCAAGTAGTTCAGAGACGGACCCCTGCAAAATATTCATGGAACCTGCACACATTTCCATTTACAACTAGAGGCTAAAAACTCTTTCAAGCGCATATTTAAAAAAAAATTAGTTATCCATATTACGACATTAGAAAGCACAGTTTACTTGTATTTGTGAATAACATTTATACATCATGTAAGGCTAATATTTTTTAAGACAATAGGGGCAGAGTTTTACATGCCCGTCCGAGTTTTATACGTGTAGTACTCCGCTGGTCAATGTTTTGCAGAGTTTTAAATACGCCACCGGTATATTTGAATGCTGTGGAGTAGTGGTGATCTTCACAGAATATGATATCAACTCAGGTCAAAAAATCTTTCGGGCGGGCAGCCTTTTTTCAGTTGCCATTGGATGAAATGAGACTCGTGTCTGAGGGGAGGGGGTAACGCATCCTCCTTAGGCACTCGTTTCATACCCTTAGGACGCCATCCAGAGTCCCCTCTACAGTGCCCGGCTTTAAATCATTATCTTCACGTCTGTTTGATGCATAAACTTCCATACCGTTTTCAGCTTATCATGTAGTAGGCAAATGAGCGTGAGCATCATTGGCGATTCAATCAAATCATGATCGAGCTTCATGTCCTTTATTGTTTTCATTACTTTCGATACATCGTCCTGACCAATCGTTTCCACGTATCTTGTAATGAATTCCTCACGTAGCTCATCGGTATGAAAGCCTAAAGTTAACACATTTTCAAATATGTACAAAATCGTTACGTTTAGGTGTCCGCGGTGATTGTATTCTTTCTATTCATCGAAAATTTTATCGTAGGCCTAATAAAATATTTCGTCAAGAATACCTTTCCGTTATAAAAATGTCTGTGACCTGACCTACAGAAAGAGATGGGTAAAAACCTATCTGAGGGTTAAATTCTGCAAGTACATATTATGCAGTTTCTTCCCAGTATCTTTGTACTACTCAAGTACCAAAGTCAAAAGTTGCAACTTTAACATAGTGATACGCGTTCCCATTCACGTACCCTTCTCTGAATAAAACAAAAACAGAGTCATCGGAGCCGAAGCCAAATACCGTAAATCCTCTAATAATCGCCCACCCTCTAATAGTCGCCCCCCTCTAATAATCGCCTCCCTCAGACCCTCATTGAAATAATAATCGCCCACCCTCCAATAAACGCCCACCCTCTTATAATCGCCCCCCTCAGACCCCTTATGAAATAATAATCGCCCAGGGGCCAATTTCATAAAACTGTTGAGCTGTTGAGAATTGAGAATTGAGGAATTGAGGCGCACGCCGATTGGCCAGTTTTGAATTTCAACCAATGGCAGCACGCCTCAATTCCTCAATTCTCAATTCTCAACAGCTCAACAGTTTTATGAAATTGGCTCCAGGGCGATTATTAGAGGATTTACGGTATGTTGTTTTAAGAACACTCGTAGCTTATTAAAGCTGTTGTTATGAAACCTTTTAGTTGGATTTTAAAGGGCACAAAACGAAAAATGCTCAAACAAATAATAAAGGGAAGAGTAAACAATTTACCCACTTTGTACTATCTTGTATAATTTTCAAACGTAATTTTTTAGGCTGTTACGATAGTGAAAATAGGATACTAGGGTTGCTGAAATAGTGTGCCGCTCCGTGGCCGGAACTTACACCCCACCAACCGTCTAAATGCAGTAAACTATTTATACACCCCACTGTGTTCACAAATTGTGCATTATCAAATCAACACAGTGGGGTGTATAAATAATTTACTGTATTTAGACGGTTGGTGGGGTGTAAGTTCCGGGCACCGTGCCGCTCTGCAAAGCACGGCGGTTTCCAATTTAATCATTGTACAAAGCGTGGAAATGGATTGTCATAATATCTGCAGTGAATACGATAACGAATTGCAGATCATATACATGGGAGAATCACTCATTGAAAATGTTTTTTGGTGCTTCAGTAACATCAGTTATGGTTGCTTTGTTCAACTGGAGGAATCAGTTGCCAATAAATATTTTCGACTATGCCAGTCTTAAGGAGTCCCAGTTGTTTAATTTTTGCTGTAATTGTTACTGTCGATGTAAACAAATTTTCGGATTACCTGTGATGCTCAAGAAACTAACTTTTTTATCGCGTCGAATAGCTTTGGATGGCCGCCGCGTTATCAAGACGTCAAATTTTAGTTGATCAGGGGCGTTTTCGTCCGACGACTGCAGCAAATTGTGCAGCTCGCTGCATTTATGCCCTGACCGTTCTTCATCGTAGCCGTCCAGAATCACTAGCAGTTTCCTGTTACTGATATCCATTCGTAATAAATAGTCGAAATTGCAGCCGCTGATTACTTCGATGTAGGCAATTACCATGTTCAAGATCTTTGTATACGGCCGTTCCTTTTTGCTTTCGGGCACATCGCGAATCGGCGCTACTAGTACCAAATCGTAATCTTTGTCTTTCTCCATTGCCCAATCATAGGCTATTTTCTGCACAAGTGTCGTTTTTCCAAAATATGGCTTACCAGTGACAATCGTAAGCCTGTTTTTTTTCAGCGCAAGTTTGATAGTCTTGTCGTACGCTTCAGTTCCATTGACATAATCTTTGTTGTCTTTTCCTCCTTTGCGTAGTGTAAGGGGAGCCCACATCTTGTCCATATGGAACTCATGGGGAAGAAGAAAACTTAACGGGCTGACTTTCATGTACTTTGACTTGTACAGTTGACGCAGCTGATCGACTATAGTTGTGAAGCCAATGTCAATGAGGCTTTCGAGCTTTGAATTCCTCACGCGTTCCCACAACTTCTTCGGGTAATTTCGGCTATCTCCAGAAATAAGACCACTGTTCTTAATAACCTCCTCGTTAATCTCTTGTTTCGATAGCGTTTGGAGTACTTTAATTAGATGGATGACTTCGTCACCTCTTATCTCCGTTGTTTCAGCAGTCCTATCAAAAACACATGTAAGCGCCTGACAGAGATCTTTATCGCTAAATATCAGCTTCAGATATTTTTCGACTCCCACACCATCGCCGAGACATTGATTGGTGACGAACAGGCCGTACGCTTCGCCGTACATAGCAATTTGTAATGCCTCAATTCGAGTCGCCCTATGCGTTATGGTTGTATCGTATCCAAAGTGCTCCAGCGCAGCGTCTTTCGCCGCTCTATAATAATTCTGAAGCTGTGTTACAAGCGCAGGATCAGTAGACCATGACTTTCCTTTTCCCTTCTCTTCGTAACGTTTCTGTACTAGGTCGTGGGCTGAATTGAGATTTTCTCTTGCTCTTTCCAATGAGAGTTGAGCAAACCCGTCTTGGATTTTCGAAACGTCATCACGCGCAAAATCTTTGACCTGTAAATGAGCAAATTACTAAAGCAGTCCCATGATCGTATTTGTTATGATATGCAAGTGTTTCATATTAATGTAAACGTATATGCTTCTTGTTTAATACTCTAACAAATCTCAATTCGTTTGGCAAACGTAACTATTATCCTATTTGTCGAATAGAATTTGAATGTTTCTATTATTAAGTGCTGGTAGGAAGAGTACTTATTTGAGAGAGAATTCTGTATCTAAGGCGTATAAGTGCGCATCGCAGACCTGTGTCCACCTCTGAATGAGTGTTCTTAGAATTACATCTCTGCCCTACTGAACGAAGCGCTCCCCATCAAAAATGGAGCCAAAGCACAAGCTTCTGATTTATAACATTTTCGCCTACGGCGGGGCTAGGGACGATTGAGCATGTCTCCGGGTCCCCCACCAAGCAAACTTGCGCATTTATCAGAGTATGATGTGAGAAACTCCCGACTTTTAAACACTTCTGATTGCAGCCCGTCACCATCAACTGCCGCTCATTGATATCATTTATGCCGTAGAGAAAGTTATGTTTCATATCCATGCTATACTGCTTCAGCTTTTCTTCGAAAATTAATAATAAGATATGCACACTCATTTAAACACGATTTGCCATGTGATACGTACAAAGATTATAAGGTTTCGGGGTGACAGCTCGTTTAGTACATTTTGCAGGACGTATGCATTAGATATGTTAATATAGGGCACTCTTTCTCGCCTAGCGCCATTATTGAATCTTTTCAGAACAAGTGCGATAACATTACCTTTGAGATTAATTTCCAGTTTTTGGGATTCGGCTTTGTCCTGTCCTGGATCCAGTTTCCGCATAACAAAGTAAACCCACCTTTCAAAATTTCCGTCACATCCGCCATGAATTTTCGCCTTTTCCGAATTCTGAAAATGCTCTCCGTCCTTAAAAGAATAACACGCCGTATTTTAAGAAACAATGGTACTGTGCCATTACAATAGCAACCCCTTCTCTACCCAGTGCCACTACAGAGTGGTCTAAAAGTCCTTATACGAGTTTTTGAACGTTCATAACTTTTTTCTAGACGTTTTTAGAACTTTTCCTTTTGCACGTTTGTAAGCTCTATCTGGTGTTTATTCGTCTCAAGTTTCATAGAAATCCATCAACTTCTCGCCGAGTTATGAGCCAACAAAGTTGGCGAAGTGCAACTGCTGCTTTGAATTCACGTGGGTAACCTGTGATTGAAATTCTCTCGGAATGAATACCAATGGTGATCACTTCGAATATAAATAGTTGTATTTAGCGTAGAAATGATTGTTTTTTATGTTTTTGTTGCCAAAATTTAATTTCGCTGGTTGAAATTCAAGTTTTAAAAAACCTTGGGACAGAATTCCGCGCCCCTGCAAAATCTCCATTACGCGCCGCCCACGTGAATGCAACGCAGCAGTTGCACTTCGCCAACTTTGCTGGTTCATAACTCGCCGAGAAGTTGATGGATTTCTATGAAAATTGAGATGAATAAACACCAGATAGAGGTTAAAAATATGCAAAAAGAAAAGTTCTAAAAACGTCTAGAAAAAAGTTATGACCGTTCAAAAACTCGTATCAGGACTTTTGGACCAACCAGTAGTATTTCAACCTCCTGCTCAACATACAGGGTGGCTCAAAAAAATGTCTTTGATTGCCATTTCGTTCAAAATCAGCTGATTTTTCTGAGGTTGGGTCAATCGATAGGCCTTGGCTTAAAGATTCTTTGGGCGGAGTTCCGTTTCGATTGGTTTGGGGGAACGGTTACAGTAACCTAAAAGCAAACTGAAACACACCTTTTTTGCCTCGACTTTGAGCCCTTGTCACTCAATTGTTCTTAATCGTGGCGACTTCAAACTTTGCAAAGCTCTTCTGAACGACCCTCCGTGTATTTTGCAACATTGATTTGGTTAGGGGCACCATCGTATCCTGAGAAATTTTAAAAAATTTGAGAACCTCAAAAAATCGCTTAAGTTTGAGACCTTAGATCTCGGCAACAAAAGCAGTTATTAAAAAAATCATTTCACTTTCGGATACTAGGGTATGTCACGTTTGTATTTCCAAAATATCCTGTAATTTCATGGAGCCTCCTTTTTGACCTCCTGAGTGGTCGTGGAATGAAAATTCGATATTGGCGAAAGCTATCGAGTTGTACCACATTTTGCTACTCATGGCAAGCTTGAGCTGAAATGAGTGTTAAAAGTGCCCGAAAATGCTCGCTTTTAATGTTTTCATTAAAAAATTCACTGTTTTTTAATTTTAAATTCGAAATTTAAAAATTCAGACTCAATGTTGCAAAATATACGGAGGGTCTTTCAGAAGAATCTTGCCATGTTTGAAATCACCGCGATTAATGGCGATTAAGTTACAAGGGGTCAAAGTCGACCCAAAAAAAGGCTGCTTTTCCGTCTGCTTCTAGGTTACTATAACCGTTCCCCTATACCAACTAAAACGGAACTCCGCTCTAAGAATCTTTAGGCCAAGGGCTATCGATTGAGCTCAAGCACAAGAAAATCCGCCAATTTTGAACGAAATGGCAATCAAAGACATTTTTTGTGCCACCATGTTTGATATCATGACTAAGACACCGAAAATGGTAGTTTTAGGAGAGAAAGAGAATCAGGTTAAAGCAGGGTTCTGAATTGTTCTTTTTTTGGGACCCTAAATCTTTTTAATTTTGAATGTCCTTTTTTTGATAAAAACCCCAAAATTTTTAAAAAAAAGGTCATTTTTTGTCCTTTTTCAATAAAAAGGCCAACCATTTTTTTAAAAACAGTCATTTTAAAAAAAAGAAAAATTTCGACACAGAAAAAAGGACATTTTCCAAAAGACTCAAATGTCTGTTTTGAGCTTTTAAACAGGTATTTGGGTCTTTTGGAAAATGCCCTTTTTTTTCTCTTTTTTTCAAAATTTTTCATTCGGAACCCTGGGTTAAATGTCCGTGTACCTTTGGCTCATTGGCTTTTTGGCTTTTTGTTCTACGTCAAAAAGCAAAAAACCAAGTTGCTTTTTTGCTTTTTGGCTTTAGTCAGGAAAGCAAATAAGCAAAAATACGGTGCGCGCCGAAGCGAAATAATGAAGTTGCTTTTTTGCTTTTTGGCTTT
>NIUQ01003385.1:0-17721 GCA_002796945.1 Plectus sambesii
CCAGTAACCATGGTTGCAGTGTAAAATAAAGCCAGTCAACTGCACGTGTGTGCCGCATCGAAGGCTTCTTTTTGTATTCTTTCTTTTTAAAGCAAACGGACCAAATGCAAAACTATTCAGCTACTAGTCTTTCTAATTCCCACCGAATCAGCTTCACCCACTTACTAGCTTGCTTACACAAGTAACCACTATGACCGAACAGTATTACTATAGAACAAAACAGCAAGTAGAATATAAGAGTAAATCATGACTATCTGATCTACTCATGTTTTTACGAACAAATCACCCCGACTTTGTGAAATGTCACGGTCACGAAATGTCAGATAAAAATAAGACAAATAATTCATGCATCATCATTTCTGTGGGGGGAATTATTTTTCGCTTGAAAGATAAATTACACTTTCTACTCGCGACAGGAAGCTCGCTAATATGACTAATGTTGAAAATGTTTGACGTTGTCAATGAGCACAGCAGTGTAAGGCAATTAAGCGCAAAAGGATCTACAGGTATCGACGCGGTTGCCTAGGGGCGATCCTCGCTTAGCAACCGAAACGTCAGACTCGTACTTTGGTTACCGAGCGTGCGCTCAGTTTCACGTATTGTCCGCTGCCTATTCAACAACTTGCAGATTGTTCGGTTGCTCGCCGCCCCTCGAGTGACCAAAGCTCGAGAATTTGAAGATGGGCTGTCATCCGAGTCGTCCGAAGAGTGCTCGCAGCTGGGAAGCGTCGAAAGATTTTGCTATTGAACCTGTAAAAGTATAAAACTTCAACTGTTTGACAGGCGCTTTTAAAGGGTTTGAAACGTTCAGGAGAAGCCTAATGTTAAGGCCAAACGCGAGAGCGTGCGAGTTAGGCAAGTGGACGCCGTCGCAAATAAGCAAACGAATGGTAGCGGACAGGGCGCTGCACCAGGATCTCGCAATGTTGGTGATGGTCAGCTGGGAGTTACGGTGCGTAATTAACATCCCCCATAGCCAATACCCGCGCTGCTAATAAGAGCTAACTGTTTTAGCCTCCGGAAAAATTGGCAGAAATCATCGAAAAGGTGTTGTCAACTGGTCGTTTGTACGAAGGTAGATCTTTCAAACATTGGCGTTGTAAAGAGTGTTGAATAAAAAATGATCACTTTTCAAGACAAGGACTTTCCCGCGAAGAGCAAGATTCTTGCTGAGAACGAGAGGAACGATCCCAATATTAAGTGGAAGCGTCCCTTCGAACTAAACAGTAGCCCCATGGTTATGGTGGAAGGCGTCTCGAGAGAAGATATTGAACAAGGCAATTTGGGCGACTGCTGGTTCTTGTCGTCTTGCGCAGCCATAGCGAAACAGCCGCAGCTTATGAAAAAGGTAAACTGCATGAATAGGGGAATGTCTTCTGCGAAACCTCGCATTGAGCATGTTTTCAGGTGATTCCGGAAGTTCTTCCATTGGTCGGCAAAGGTTACACGGGTTTGATGCGCTTCCGCTTTTTCCGCTTCGGAGAATGGGTTGACGTGGTCATCGACGATCGGCTTCCTGTTTCGTCCAATAGTCTAATATACGCGCACAGCACCTTGAATAACGAGTTTTGGGTCGCGCTCATCGAAAAAGCCTACGCAAAGTATGACAACGAAAAAATTATGTAAGCGTTAGATACCAATTTGCGCAGATTGCACGGCTCGTACGCGGAGATCGAAGGCGGTCAAGCTATGGATGCGATGGTCGACCTGACCGGTGGATTAGCGGAGAGATACGAAATGTCGACTCATACTCCCGCCACGCTCTACCAAAAACTCGCTCGAGCTGATTTATCGGGCAACAGTTTCATCACATGCTCAAGAAGAGTAAACTGAGCTTTGTTTAGCAAACGAGTACAATCACACGCATTTAGGGTGATTGGAAAACGCAAGACAGAGCGACAGATGAACTCGGCCTCATCGCCGGTCACGCGTATACCGTAACCGACGTGAAAACGGTATCCATTGACGTACTTCGGACTTATTAACTGACCTGTGTTATGCAGATTAAACGAGTAAATGGAGCGGAGCAGTTAGTGCGAGTGCGAAACCCGTGGGGAAACGGAGACGAGTGGAAAGGTGCTTGGTGCGATTCGTAAGAACATTTTCACTTTGTACATCGAGCGTTTACTTTCTTTTCATTACAGAGATGACCGTTGGAATTTGGTAAGCAAGGAAACAAAAAAATGGCTGGAATATCAGAACAAGAGAGACGGCGAGTGGTGGATGGGACTGAAAGATTTTATGGCAGAGTTTCAGGAAGTAAGTAAACGTGGTTGAGTCAATGCTTAAGATCGCATGATATTTAAGGTAACAATATGTACATTGGGGCCGGATTTCGATGGAGACGGCGAGGGTGACAATGAACGGACCAGATCGATCATGATGCTGCACGGCCAATGGGTGCCGAATCAGAACGCCGGCGGCTGCCGAAACGACATTCAGTCATTCGCGATTAATCCGCAGTTCTTACTGACTGTCACTGAAGCTGGTAAAAAATATAGTAAGATATTGCGAAATAAATTGAATGAGATTACAGATGACCGCGATGGAACCCAGCCGAACGAGGCGCGCAGTCTGGAAACGTGCAGCGTTGTAATTGGCCTAATGCAAGAATATCGGCGATCGCGGAAGGAGGAAGGCATCAAAATGCTGCAAATTGGATTCCTAATCTATGAGGCAGAACGAGCGTTGATCTCACATGAAAAAGTCACCGTGTCAATATTTCAGACGCAGGATCCAGATACGCGATTAATGGTCGATCACTTTATGTACAATTATGAAACCGCCAAGTCTGGAACCTACGTCAACCTGAGAGAAATCTGTGGGCGGTTCGAGTTCAAGCCAGGGTCAGCAAGGAGGATATTTTTAAATGCATTTAACTTTTAAACATTTCTTTGTAGCCACTATGTCATCATTCCGACAACGTATTTGAAGAATCAAGAAGGAACCTTTCTGCTTCGTGTATATGCCAGCAAGCCAATTACATTGAAGTGAGACAAACACAAATTCTTCCCGTTTCCCTCTTCTCTCTCTGCGCCATTTTCGTCTTCTCGCCGCGGCTTAGGCAAATGACCACATCAATCATCACATAAAAAAAATTTAAGTGCTAACGTCTCATAGGCTGTCAAAAAAGTATTCGCAAATGTAGAATCACATAGAGGATGTGGTCTTGGAGTTAAGTATTCTTAAAAAGTGATGCGGCGTCATTTTATAACTTGCTGAAATAGAGTACCAAAAAGACGCCGCATCACTTTTTAGAAAGGTTTTAACTGAAATCTTAGCCAGTTAAGCGCGCAAAATTGATTTCATTGTTAGTCATTGGGTGCGAAAGAACTGTCCCCTGGAGAAAAAGGTATAATATCGGTGGGAGCCGGGCAAAATAGTAAATCTGGTATTAGTGCAGCTGTGAAAAGAAATGATTACAATTTAGGACACTGCCAAGCATTGAAGATACGATGATGCCGCCTCCTATCACAACATCTCTTCCTGTTGGTCCCCAAAGCTACGATCCCTTAGAAAATGACTATGACGCCGGCGTATGATGACGAAACTTCGAAGGATATATATTGTGATCTATATTTGAAAGTCATATGGTGCTGAACAGCTTAAATTTAGCAAACGCACATACTGTAAATATTTTTAAGAACTGCTATGTAGGTTCAAACTACGAATTGCATACGCACACACGCAGATGTAGCTTTTAATGCAGTCAACTGTTCTTAATTGAAATCAGCCTCCTACGTGGAACCATGCATAATTAACTGTGATTTTTTCGCAGCCTTAATAAAATACTCTCGCCAAAGAGAGAAACTGTTCGTCAAGTTCTTGAGAGGGGCGGTCCATGGCAAAAAAATGACAGACAACGACATTGTAATAGCAGGTTCAATTAAACGTTAGATAACAACAGGTCTTCCAGCAAACAACTTGAATACCGTACCTTTTGAAATTTTGAAGGCGAAATGACAGAATCTCAATTTGACAAAACTACTTTGTGACACAATCGGTTGTTGTGTCTTTACGTTTATTTTCACTTAATAAATCAATTTTTGTACAAACAGTACGTTGAGAAAAGGACAAATAATGTCAGGGATGGATTTGAAGCATTTCGTTGTGACCGACGAGATCGATGACACCGGCGAATCGAGCTCAGTTGCAGCTGCTGAGCAGCAGACACGTCGATCGACCAGAAAATTGAGCAAAAACGAACCTAGAACATTATGCACGGTAAAGCGAAGCTAAAAATATCACTGATAATCGATTGCAATTGAACTCTTTGACTTGCAGCATTGTAATATAAAAGTGGCAAGCTCAAAATGGGATGCGCATATACTGACCAAGGACCATTTGAAGGCAAGTGGCTGTTTAAACTAGATAAAGGCAGATTTGGGTGTCGTAGAGGAGAGAAAGAAGTCACATTTTAATGTGTCTGTGATTGTAGAAAGCCGGTTTGCTGAATCGGGAAGCATATGATGAGAGGGATTTGTATGTGGACGAAAGCACGAACGTATACAAGACGATCATGGGAAGCAAACGTCCTTTGGCAGGTATGTTTTACCACTCATCCTCGCAGTAGTTAAAGCGCGGCGTTGCAGGCGCGGAACACGTGGTCACAGAGAAGTCGTCTGAAGAAACGCTCTGCGTGCTGTGCATGGCCCAGCTGAAGGACCCACTGACTATCGTCGATCACCTTCGCAGCCAAAAGCACATCAACACCTTTATTGTACGCAAGCTTAACAATAATCCCATTTTACTCACTATTGGGGCGGTATTCTAAAAACTTAAAAATTACTTGAAACTACTGTAAATATGAAATGTAACTATATAATTAGTTTATGCATGCGAACATGCAATCGACCGCTGGATGGGAAATATAGGAGCCTTTTATTCTTTGGGTCGTGTACTTCCTTCCACGGATTGCGAGCTTCAACAATAGACCTCAATTGACTTACCTAATTGCACTTTTGCAGATGAAGCACTTTCCTGAAATTTATCGAACGATCCAGTCTAAGTCGCAGTCGAAGGAAGAAACGCAGCATTTGCTCGTGAAACGCAGCGACGACCTAGTTAGGAAGTTTGGCAAAAAGGAACCTTTCGTACACGAAAAGGGCCTCTACAAAAAACGTATGTCTCGCGAAAAATTACATCTCATTAGTTTGCTTTTAAAAGGGGACGAAATGTTGTTCTGGAAAATATGGAGTTGCTCGTAGTTAACTAATTAATTGAGAAAAAATTACAGTGTCGGCTTCGAAGCAGAAGGCAGTCGATGAACGGTTGAAAGCGCGCGAAAGGGAAGTGAACGAACAGAAGTCGACCAAGATGAGCGATATTGTCGGTTTGAAGCGTTCCGATCGTTCGTCGTCAAGTCGAGACAAAAGTGAGAAACGAGGCGAAAAGCGACGCATAAGTCGTTCGCCGCGTTCACAACGTCGTCGACGCAGTAGAAGTGGAAGCGATAGCCGGTCCCCGTGGCGAAGCCGTAGCCGCTCTCCCCACACAAGTAGAAGTGGCAGTCGCTCCCTGAAAACTTCTCGTGATCAAGGATACGAACACTTTCACCATGATTATCAGCTCCTACCGCCATCGCAATCGCCTCACCAGTGGACGCCAAGTGAGAGACCTATCTTATTTTTCTTAATACTAAATCTCGATTATTCGAAAATTTTGTTAAGCGCGAAGAGGTTTTGAAATTTAGAACTTTTTCTACTGAGCTTTGAAGGAATATGCAACAAACTTTTCTCGTGAGCATATGTGAAAGCAGCATGAAAAAGCTGTTGTATAACGAAGCATTTGTGGTCAAGGGCAGCGTACGATGAAACGATAAATAAAGTGCCTATGTTACTATAAATATGAAATGAAAAGAGTTTCGGACGTTTAAGATTGGCGTTCACCGCCGCCTGCTTCCTACGCGGCTAGCAGCAGAGGATGGGAGGAAGAAGAGGGACCGGCGTTCGCGCCGTCCCCGCGTCACGACGAGGAGCGTTCTTCGAATCGCGGCGAGCCGTCCATTGATGATCTCGAGGAGCTGCCGACCGAACCCGATCTCTTCGAGAGTGGGCCATGTTCTTTTTTGACTTTCTTGAATTTCTTTTTTGACTCCATATTTTCAGTACTTTGCGACTGTCCATTTGTTGATTTGACTGAAGGAGATCGGGCCTACATTCNTTCTTTTTTGACTTTCTTGAATTTCTTTTTTGACTCCATATTTTCAGTACTTTGCGACTGTCCATTGGTTGATTTGACTGAAGGAGATCGGGCCTACATTCAAGACATTCTGGACAGTATGCCAAATGAAATGTTGATTGGTATGTCAGTGGGTTAGGTGACTGAGTTATCATGGAATCGTGCGCTTCAGGTGTGTACTTCGTGGCCGAATACGTTGACCCGCGAGGAGCTTATGAGCCTGGCTATCTCTGCTCGCTGTGTCAGTGCAGAATGAACCCTTCGCAAGCCGTAATGACTTTTTATTTTTACTTTTCACATGGAATATTGACTAACTTTCAGGTGAGACATATCGTCAGCGAGCGCCACACGATGCATTTCCTGGTAAGAATGAATATGAAAAGAATCTTCAATTCATCACTGTACTATTGTGTGTGTTTTCAGGAGAGATTTTACAACAAGCAGTTCACTGCGCTGTGCATGGGAAATTTGAATGACGAAGTGAGAGGGTGGTGCTTATATTCCTGGCTTCATTTGACGGTTGTTTAGGCTCGCTCTCAAATGAGGCGCCGCTACTTGTCGGAAATTGGCCAGCAGGAGCACGAAACTTCCATCACGCAGCGAATAAATCTCCGACCCGAGCAGCGACTCGTCTTTCGCCATCACAAACGCGTTGCGCCGCCCGCTTCCATACGTTCGTCTTTTTTGTCGGTTGATCCGAGTTAATCCAGTAGTGCTGTCATTGCAGCGCGATCATTCGACGGTTCGAAAGACGGAACTGATAGCGCCCACTTAAAGCCTTCGACGCACTCGTCAGGTACCCAGGAAGCGCAGGGGATTGAAAAAGAACTGCCGCCATATTGCGAGAAGAATCTTAAAGAAGGTTGGGTGATTCTTGCCTTCTAACGCCGCACTGACCGTCGTTACCGTACACTCCCTCCCTGATGACACGAGTTGCAGGTTGGTATTCGATTCGGAGAAAGTCTGCCGATTATTACCGCCGCTTCACCGGTCCCGACGCGCTTTACTACTCAGTTCGAAATCCAGCAGCCGTTCTAACAGATTTTTATGGAGACTGGAATCCAATGCTGATGCGGCGACTTCAGGATAAATTTAATTTCAAGTTGGACCACATCAAATGGCTGCAGGTTTGATAAGCGCATTAATTAGATTTATAGTACGAACTCTTTTGTTTAGCGATTGCTGACGCAGTGGCAGATTCCTGTTTACTCGCCGCTTCAAATGGCCGATCTGCGCCCACTCGAACAGGTAGGTAGAAATGGCGATATGTCCTTTTGCAGTTCGCATCCAGCAATCGTTGCAGGAGGTTGAAGCGGCTGTGCTGAACGAACTACTCGACCAGTTGCTGAAGCCGGTCGCGCCCCGCGNGGTGAAATAAAGAAGAGAAGTTGAAAGGGCAGACGAAGAAAGAAAGGAATCGAAGACATTCATTTTTAATAACTGTCGACAATATCAGTTGAAGATGACTGAATACGGAGCGATTAAGACGGGAAAACTCAAGTTGAAAGGAAACAAGAGTTTGTATGTCTCTCGTTAGCGTTTTAACGATTCTCTGTGCTTATTTACACTTTCCACCTTAAGTTCAGCTCGGTTTCATTCCTACCAAAGCTGGTTTCCGTAATCTGATTTTGTTAATGTCTGCATAACGCTACGCATTTAAAGGTTCAAAGCGGACAAAACAAGGAAACGAAAGCATGACGACGGAGAATCGTCTAAAGTCAATCCAGACGTGAAAGCTCACGGTAGGTGATCATTGAAAACTTGGAGTGCTGAAAAGAGGTTCTTTAGGCGGATGGTGGGTAATGACGGAAGAAGGGGATTTGAAGGGTGGCATAAATTTGGCAATCGAGGTGGGGGACAACAAGAACTGCTACCTGGCGGCCATGGACAACGGAAAGTTTACGCTCGGTGCTCCGCATGATGAAGGGGACGAACCCGCTCCGGAAGAAATCTTCACACTGATCAAAACGCCGGACGATCCAAAAATCAGTCTGAAAACTGGTTACGGCAAGTACATCGGTGTGAACAGCGAGGGTCAACTCGTCGCCACTGCCGAAGCGATTGGCGTTCGAGAGCGCTTTGAGGTCATCTTCCAAGAGGTAAGTCCGCTTTTACCACTGCCTACTGTTATCGCTATCACATAAAGTTTCCAGGTATATACTTTTCAGCTTTGAATGCATTGAACGTTTCAGGGCAAAACGGCTTTGCAAGCGGTGTCGAGCAGTTGCTTCGTTAGTTTGAAGCCCAACAGCGAAGGCTACGTTTACGTGTCTAGTAAGACAGCTCAAGAACACGAAATGGTCAATGTAAGCATAAGCGGTTCGATGAGTGGATGTTCCAATACTCGCTTGTAGGTTCGGAGTAATGTCGAGAAGACCGGACCGGTCGACTGGCGACCGTCAGAGGATAAAAAATCCGCGAAGGACTGCGAGACTGCTTATGTGTAAGTTAATATTCTGTTTTTGCTTCGAGCGTTTCTTATTATCATTATAAACAATATTTATAATGAAGCTCCCTCTTTGTTTGTCAGCACATTTATGTATGAAATTCAACATTTTATATTCACCTGTTGGAATGATTTTTATGCTTTCTTATTTTAGAAAAATGTTTCAACATTCCAAAGTGGAACTCAAAGGTAAGCACATCAGCATCGACGTAAGCGACAAGAAAGGTATCAGAAAAGCGCAAAACGAAGGCGATCTGCATGAGAGCCTTTTGAATCGACGCGTCAAAATGAAATCGGACAAAGATGTCTAGAAAGTCTGGTACACATTGGGAGGAGATGCGACGACAGGCGAGGTTTCCAAAGTATCCGGGGCGGCTGGAGGGTGGGCGGGATTATCATCCATACCGTGCATGTCCTCTTTCGCTCTCCGCCTGTCCCCTACGACAAAGAAGGTGGCGATGAGGAAGAAGGCGCCGCTGAAGATCAGCACAAAGTTGGGGATGTAGAGCGCGTGCTGCAACGAGTAGAAACGCGCCGCAGCCGACGGGTCCGATCCTCGCAGCTTGTCCGATATCTGAAAAACACCAGCCAGTCATTCATTCAGCGCGTAAACAAAAAATAAGCCCATTTACCAGTCCGATGACGTACGGACTGGCGGCGTCGCCCAGCAAGTGAGAAATGAGGATTTGGAAGGCGCTCGCAGTCGCACGTCGCGTCGGAACAACAATGTACTGAAACGGTGACGTGAGAACAAGTTGGAGAGCGAATCGCTTTTACCAGCAGCATATCCACTATGACGGCCCAATTGAGACACATCATGGTGACGGCGCAGAACACAAATACCTGCAACGAGATGTACATAGCTTAAGAAAGCATATTCAACTAGTCACTATTACCCATCCCAAGCCGATGGCGGTAGGAATGAACTGAAGCGCTATGAAGAGAAGCGGAACGGCGGCCAGCGAGCCGATGGCGCAGATGTACGGGTCGGCGCGTGGATTCTTGAAACGCGTCATGCACCCCTTGCCATCTCGCCACAGCTGAAAAGCAACGTCTATTCTCTTCCTGCTTATTTATACTTCTCAATATGACGACATCGCATAGCTTTAATACTTTTTTACGAGAGAGATTGACACAGTTTACTAGTATGCTTTTTAAAATGAGAAAATGACGCGACGTCACTTAGCTGGGCAGTAAAAAAGAGGGTTAAAATGGTATAAAGGGGTAAAATAATATAAAAAGGCCCAACCTGCGCCGTCATCGATCCAAAGGCGACGCCCAGCAGACCGGCTAAGCACGTGATCACGCCGAACACGAGGGATATCCTGAAAATCGCGTCGTGTGGTCAGTCAATGGGATTGGTGGAGCATATAAAGCGAAGCGCACTTGGCTTTTGCCTCCATCGGCGGCTTCTCTTGGTGATTATTCATCGCCCACGCGTGCTCCACCGCCGTCGGCGTCCACCACGACATCGAACCCGTCACGAATACCACCGACGTGAAGCCCAACGTCGAGTACACATAAGTCCGGCTGAAAAGAGCGGTCAATTGAGGAGGATACAAGAGAGGTTGAGGCACGCTGTGAAATTATACGCATTCGACAATGCCTAATGAATCTTATTTCCCCACTAGATCGTAGACTGTACTGGAGAAATATTCGAAATGGACAGCTTCAGGTTTGGCAAACTTTTTTCGTCGATGCCGAGCGGAAGTAGGTTAGCTTGAAAATTTAGAACGGGTAGAGTGTGTTTGCAAGATAACGGCACATCGGCAAGAAAGACAAAAATTCTGGTCGACTCACTTGTGAGCAAGGTGCTTGATGTCCTCCCAGAAAGTGGTCCGCTCGACGTGCGCACCTTCGGCCTCGCCGCGCTCGGGTTCGCGAAGGACGAAAATGATGAGCAGCAGACACGCCACCCCGAGGATCGGCGTCACTCGCACGCCCCACTGCCATCCTCCCATCAGCGTGGCGACGTTCGATCCGACGATGAAGCCCAGACCGCTGAACATATCAATTCCTAATTAAAGAGGAACTTTGCTCGTCCCTTAGTTCCGGGGCTTGAACCGTATTTTGATTTCAACCGCGAATCACAAATCAACTAGGGATTATATCCTTTCCAAGTCAAATCAATATGGAAAACGTCCTCTTTTAATTGAAAAATGGCCTTATAAAAGAGAAAATGGCATATATAAATTAACGTTTATATTAACTGAACGCTAAACAGTCTTGTCATTTATAGCTAATAACAATATACGGTACATTTCCCCAAATGTATAAGTGACCCAAGTTCTATTTTAATCAATCGGTGAAGGCAATCTCTTACCTTCCGACGGGTATGGCGAAGTAGAATAGCATCAGCATGCGACTGCGGTTCTTGCCGGTGAACATATCGGCAATAAGCGTCGGCGACACCGTCGAATAGGACGCTTCGCCGATCCCCACCACGCCGCGACAGGCCAAAAATAGCCAGTAGTGCTGCAATCGAATTCAGTCATAATAAGAATTCATAATATAGGAGTGAAAGAATGATACATGACTGGGCATGAAGGTGGAGAGCAGTACGGCGCCGGACCAGATGAATATGCCCACAGACATGATCCATTTTCGGTTGTAGCGGTCGCCCAGGTAGCCGCAGATCGGCGCGAATATCATGTAAAAGCAGATAAACACTGTCTGTAGCAGACCACCCTGGGCGTCATTCATGTCGAAGTAGTCTTGCAACTGCGTCAACACGCCTGAAATCCTCCGACATTTTTCTTTGCTACTTGTTCGATTTTCAGTCTCAGCTAGGTACACTGTTTGTGGAAGAAATGGTCCCACAGTTCAGTGAAGTGTAAGATTTTAGCAGCTTTTCTTGAACACAAACCTACGCCTATGACTTCAACTGGGGCGTTTGTGCCCAGCGAAACTGTTTTTAATGAAAAAGAAATGGCAGTGCGAGCATTTTTCGGAAATAGACGCTGCTCGTCAACGCGGAATGCGGCGCCTGCTTCAATACGCCCCTTAAAAAACATTTCAGCTCTCGAATAATGCCTCATAAGGGAGCTTATTTTCGAGAAAATCCTGTAGTTGGACAAAGCAATCTTACCCGCGACAGTGAATCGGTCCATGTAATTGAGAAGGTTAATGATGAAGAGGATGATGACGGCGACGTAGTTGCGCCGCGGGATCGGAGCGTCGTCGTCGGACGGCGTCGGACTGTTCCTTCCCGTCAGGTTGTTCGTGCTCTCCCGCTGCGTCAACGAGTCGCTCGTCGTCAGTCGATCGCGGTCGGCCATCTCCAACTGTCCTACTTTGCCTTCACGAGAAGATTGTAGAGGTAGAAACTGAAGCGGCGGATCCTCGTTCACTTTGTCTGTCGCAAAGTCGTTTCTATAGCCGATCGAAAGACCATTCGATACCATTTCGTCCGGCTGAAGCGCACATCATGATCAACGCTCCCGTGGTCAACAGATTTATTGCATTAAGAGAAGCGCGAAGAACGCTCGAGCTAGCACCACCGTAAACCCGTCGGTGACGAGTCACTAAGCGCTCGAACGATCGGACCACCTCTCGGTAGTGAAACATTCTTTTTCTTGGCCCACGGCCACCAACCATCATTCATCGATTCGTCATATTTCCTACCTTCGCGTTCCAACATAACATGAACGAACAGTCACGCTGCCATGGTCGATCGATACTCTCAGGACCGATCCCAACCAGTTCTGGTCAGTAAATCCCTATGGTCTGACCGAGTTTTTCCCCTCGCGTTTAAACATGACAGAACACTCACGCTGCCATGGTCGGTCGATACTCTCAGCACCGATGCCAACCAGTTGTAGTCAGTTTATCCTTATGGTCTGATCGAGCAATTGACGATGTCGCGAATTAGAAACATAAAGCAGTTAGCGCAGCCAACAACAGAGCACAACCGATTGGCGCTTATCGCGTTGCGGAATCAATCTCGTTTTATGCCAAACCATTTAACTTGGCCCATATCCATAGAGAAGTTAATCAATCTCTTCATCAATCTACGATGGCGTAAACTTTCTTTGCCCATTTACTGAGCAGTAATGATCCCTTGCGATACGCCGATGAACAATATCGAATATGAAACCGACGTTCTAGAGCTCCATTTCAAATTACAGTCATTGCAAGAGAAATGGGCGCGTTATCATTCCGAACACACAGCTCCGACGAAGGCACACGCTAAAGAGACATTTACAAACTGCAAAATTTAAACAATATAAAGAAAACTGGACAGAATCTCCGACAACCAACCAAAGCACCCGCAAACAACACAGTCTTCCCTTGTTTGCTTCCATTTATTCAGGCCACTTGCGCACGATTCAAACGCCCGTCACCGAAGGATGCTGCTGTTACTATTTTAAGCTGATCAAACGCTTCACGATAGGATTTTATGAATAAATAAGGGCACTGTTGGGCACTGTAGATGAAAACAGGATCGATGCAACGCTTCTGATATTACTTGAAAATTATTAAAATATGAGCAAATCTATGATCTATATAGTGTGTCACACGAAGACGTACCAGGTTTTGATTGCTTGTGATTACTGCAGCCCTGGACCGATTCTGATTGAGTTCTCCTAGAAGACAGAATGACCCTAAAATTTTACCGAATCAGTTTTTATTCTCATGGAGAGTTTTAGAAAATGATACAATTATTGATGATTTTGATGAAAATGTGAGTAGCGCACGCTATAAATGCTGGTAACTCGCTCTTAGCCTGAAGTTAAAGCTCTTGAATGTAAGTACGATTTGGTCTTAATAAGAGTACTTCGTCTCAATGGGACTAAATCGTTGACTGACGGAACTATAAACTATAAGACTGCCTCGACGGCGGTACTCGTGAGCATTGGGATGGGGAGGCGGACAGTTCACTGACCTGGACTGGTCACCGACTAGGATGGTTCATCGACTCGGACAGCTCACCGACCAGTAACTTTTTGACCAGACATTTTTGACCAAACAAATCATCGACATGATTTTTCACTGAGAGGATATTGATAAGCAATGAAATGTTACATACCACTATGTGCATGCTTGCAGTTGAGTTCTTCGCGAGTATTTCGACAACGCTGACTTTTGACGTATAATTTTAGGTTTGAAAGCTATTAGACCGGGACACTGCCCATTTAATAATTGACAGAGGCTTTGTAATATAAACTGAGACCAATTAAATGAGATAGAATAGTAAATTCGATAATGCAATTAATGAACAAGTTGAAGAATATATGGGGCTAGAAAGTTTTTTGAATGCATCTCAGTTGCTTTATTGCATTGCACTATTCTGTTTCATCTGCTCATGCATTTTCCCTTCTCTCTCGGGCCCCTACCACTGTGTTGCTCCCTCATCGCATCGCTGTCAACGGACTGGATGCATGTTTTTAAGACAGATGCTTTGCTTGCTCATACCGCCACTGGATGGGAATTTTCGCATTATGTAGTAAATCTTTAAAAGGAAGAGAAAGTGCCTCTTTCCGCTCTACTTGCAGTATTACTGTTTGTCACTCGTCAAGAAAAATATCACTCCAGTAGTTTTGATTCCAATCTTTTATGGCATTAATATGCTTTATTGATACTGCAGGCAATAATAAGATATTATAACTTTTGATCACAGCTGAATACTCCGTGTTTCCAGATCGAAGTGAATCGTATTTTGATGACCGTAAACAATTTTCTATCGACCACCACATTAACAATTGGGTCCATAACGAAACGACAACAGATGAGCAAATGTGTTATACGGAAAAATATTATAATGCTCACCCATTCAATATCTCTCCGCTCTATATTGTATTTACAACTGTTATTACTATACGATTCACAAACACGAACCATAAAGATAATCCAAATGAGCGATTGAAAAAGTGGCAGAATGTCGCAAAATACGTATACGAGAAATCCAGCAAGCAACTTGTGAAATGACCGCTCAGTTGGCGAAATATTTGAGTCACTACTGCTGTCAACGATCGCTGAACGTCCTGGTCTTTGCCGCGTTTCGTGTTTATACACGAGATAAAGCACGCTTGAGCATGAAATAACTGCGACAATAAAGAATAAGTCATGAATAACGTAGGAAATTATAGCAAATGCTCCTTGATATTCCACTTCACAAGTAGCATTATGGTAAAATAATAAGTTTGCTGAGTTGGAATCTCCACAAAAAACTGTAAGCAGAAGCCCAATTGGCCACGCGCATGCGAGCACTTTAATAATCAACGAGGTTGACACCTTGCGTCGGTACAAAAGTGGATATTTTATGGCTATGAGTTTGGTAAGCGACAGAGCCAAATACGTGAATGAAGCCTGCAATAGGGTGATGTTTCCAATAGATGACGAATCTCTCAAAGTTATCTTTTTAAGACTCTGTTAAATTCTCCTAATAATAACGATGAGTCATTCTTTATCATGGTCATGTTTGACTTAGATCGGTCAAAAGTTGCAAAAGTCAAGGACGATCAAAATTTCTGACACAAGATTGAGCCGTGTATCCCTACCCTAATAGGAAAAAAGTTCGCAATTGTTGCCTGAAAGCTACGCTGGCTCTTTAATAACTTAACAAAATGAAGACACATAACAGAGAATCTAAAAGAGGCCTCCCCGACCAGAAGCCCCAATAATGCAACTGTAAAGTTCGAAAGATAAAACTCACTGAAATGTAGCTGAAACTAAAAATGCAAGCAAATACGACGACTAAGACTTCATTAATATTGGGTGCCAGTCCCAATCCAATATATATACACTCGGCAACACACGCGAGTAAGTCTCCAAACGATTTATTAGCCAGAAAAATATAGAGCTTGGAAGACAGTGTCTTTTGACGCATGCCTAAAGATGTAGAAAATTGTAAGCAATAGAACCGAATTTTCTCGAAAATAGGCTAGAGGACTTATTTTTGAAAAAGCTTACTGGCGCCAAAGCTCAATAGAGTATTCTGTTATTATTCTATCACAAGATCTGCCACTATCCTTCAACAATTCTGGTAAGTAAATGCACTGCTGAAAATATGGGGCATGCAACAATAGAATGGAACAGAAAAAAAGCAGCAAAAGAGGCATAAAAGTTAACGTATAACAGGTCGAAAAAGATCGAGTCGCAATACGCTTAGAAATAGAAAATAACTATAACCCTATGAAGTAAGAATTGCTGCCACCATTCTTTAATTTAGATGGAAAATTTGAAAATAAAGGGAATCTTTTCTGGCCGATCGTGAAAACTTTCATCATCGGGAAAGCATCCAAATATCGAGCATGGAAATGCATGTTCAAAATGACCACAAATACTTATTAAAGAAGGCAAGCTTTTCAAAAGTGCGTATAGTGGTCCATGCAAGACAAATGATCAAGGGAAGTTGATCGATATCTTTACCTGTAATGAGGAAGAAGAGAAAGAGGACGTTCAGTAAAGCGCCAATTCCGCAAATTGCACCTGGAATATAGCTACCTGCCCAATTATTTGCCAGGTTGAAACGATTCCACTGGCTGTGTTCGTCCACGGAAAGTGGCACGCATGACGCGTTTATTAGAGACATTCCGAAAGAGCCAGTTTTCAAGATATTTTAACACAAGTAAAAAGCTCGGACATTCCAACTTTACTTATGGTGCAAATTATTGCATCAGTAATACAAATGTGATTATCGTCGTTAAAAGTTAGCAGCAACAAATTTCGATCGCCATACACTGTTCACAAAGGACTGACAAAGAACAACCCACTCCCATGCTCATACTACTCAATCGTTAACTTTCAATCACCGTCATGCCCAACCTTGACTGTTGTTTGCGCTTGATAGGACCTCGGAAGTTAAGCTTATTATTGCTGAGCTAATAATCGTTTTACGTCACTAAGTTACACTTGCATACAGGTGCATAACCTTTGGCATAGTGATTCACGCGTACTCGGCGAACAAAGTAATATCTCAAAGTTAAAGCGTCCGTATTCATCCGTAATATTCAAGAGTCGACCGTTATTTAATGTCCTGTTACCCTTTTTTGTGAAATTTTGGGAAATCAGAGATCAACGCACTTAGAGACGTTGCAGAGCGAAATGAGCAATTCAAAAGGCTTTTGGTAATATTATTATGAACACGTGACAAAAAACGCTGCTCAAACACCGTGTTGCCAGGAAAGAGTGATGAATGCCAATAGCGCTCATGTTAATGTTCATAATGGGTGATACTGAGAGCTGAATAAGTTGTCCACAAGCATAACCCAAAACATCTGCATAGGCTTTCGATAATTTAATTCAGTTTCCTGCTATGTCCACTGACCCGCACGAGACTGGGGGAGTCTATGGTCTCTTCCTTTTCAACGATGTTGAGGCACTGCGTCGGGCTTAGCCAGCATTACCGGATGGTGGGCACATCAGACATGGATACCGGTCGGAGGCTGGGCGGGGGTCAAGAAAGATATAATTAGCCGTCGAAGAGTTCTGCCATTCCCCCGGTTGATTTGCTCATGCACCGGCGTACTTCTGGGTATGAAAAGTAGTTTTATTCCCAACAACACGGGAACTCGGCCGAGAACATAATTCATTGTAGGTGACGATTAGAAATAGACTTAATGAAATTTCGCAACGAAATCAAAATATTACGCGCAAAGTGTAACGCAACTCATACTCCTTACTGACCTTATTTTATTTTGTCAGACAACTCGACCATTAAAATTAGGCTCGTCGAAGGATTATATTCAGTGGAGAAGGAATAAATTCTACAATGAAACTGCACTATTACTAGCCAAATGTTTGTATTTGTCTAATCTGTGTGAGCTGCTTCTTAGGCACCGCCAGTAGTAGTAACAATGCGTAGAAGATTGCTTACTTAATCAATAGTACTACCTAGCTGACAGCGATATATTGCATGTGTACCATAGCTCTGGTTGCGCCATAATTTCACGCAGTGACGATCAATTTTGATCGCATTGACATGTTTCTTTAGGAAAGGCGTTAAAAGACTAGTTTTCTGTCAAATATGAGGCGAGAATTGTGAGCGAGTACGGGCGACTGATGCGATACACGAGTCGAATGAAGACGAAACGAGCAGGGCGAGCGACGCGGCAGAATCGATCGGCAGTCATTGGGCATCGGCCGTCCTGATC
>NIUQ01003386.1:0-17743 GCA_002796945.1 Plectus sambesii
GAGTGATATAAATACACACTTATATAGGCGCTGTAGTCGACAGTGACGTCATGCGACTGTCGACTACAGCGCCACCCCGCGACAACTGGTATTCACTCGAAACAAGCAGGTTGACCCCACGACGGATTCCCTCATATACAGTCGGCCACACGGCAGTGAGTCGCACCATAACCATATACTTAAGCGTAACAATTCAATTTCAATTTAAAGTAAGCAGGCAACGTACATAATTGGCATGGCTACTTTAAATTGAAATTGAATTGTTGCGCTTAAGTATATGGTTATGGTGCGACTCACTGCCGTGTGGCCGACTGTATTCCAATTGTCTCTTAGGTAGTCTATTATTTCAACCTCGGTATGAGGAGGGCGACAATTGGAGGCTGAGCGTGTATTACTTCAACCGCTACTTCAACTTAAAACAAAAATCAGGAATAGATAAATTCGATGCTTTTCCGCCTAGGTAAAAAAGGTCCAGGTAAAAAGGTCGAGGCGCTTTGAGTTCAGTGGTAGAAATAGGAAAACCAGCTTAAGAAGACTAATGCGCAATCGGCTAAATTAAGTCGTCTGCTATTTTGAAGTTGCTGTTGTTTTTATCCTTTGCTGCCGCTCAACTGCTATATATCGGTTCCTTTGCGGTTTGGCGCGCATTACTCCTGCGCTACATTTGAATTTTTGATTATGCCGCCATATTTCCGGTTTGCCACGCTTACTTCATCATGCTTATGTTGTGAAAGAAAGTTATTCTGTGATGTGTAGTAGGTGGTTCAGTGGTTTCTTTCTTTAGTTTATTTGGTATTATACTACTGTAGAGACCAATACAATGAGTTACAGTAATTGAAGAGGGAAGATTTTAATAGAGAGACAAAGTTGCCAAGCGACCAGTTTCTACCGCTCCTATTTCTCAAGTGCCTTCGCATTTCAACCTAGGATCAAACAGGATCTCTTGTTAACATTACAAAATCAAGGTGTGGAGAGGACAATTATACTGGAATAATAAAATGAGCGTAAGTGGTCAAAACAGGAAAAGGAACAAAGGGTGAAGGACAACGTTTTTGACGATCGCTTTCGCGACAGCTTACGTGACCTCGATGTGGTAATAAATTTAATGAAGCGCAGCATACGGTAAATGTGCGGTATTAACGCGCGACACTGCTTTGCTCAGCTTTGCTGCATTGTTAAGTCTCGACATTATAAACCATAAAAAATATCCACTCGACATTTGATGTCTCGCTATTTAGACCTTGACCCTTTTCTCCTCGACGTTTTTTCTCCTCGACCTTTTCTACCTCGACGTTTATTCCCCTCGACCACATTTCCCCTCGACTATATTTTTCCTCAACCTTTTTTACCTCGACCAAATTAATTCGACCTTTTGTCCAGGAATCGCTTTTTCCTATCTTCTGGCGTACCTCATACTTTTCTGTATCATTGATTAATCTGAGTACTCGTGAAAATTTTGGACGGTCTGTGTTGTCTTACAATGCACAGGAGTTTATAACTATCAATCGCTTTGGAGGCAGACGGTATATAGTGCTGTAGCCGACAGTGACATCTTACGACTGCCAACTACAGCTCCACCTCGCGACAAAATACGTATTCGTACACTTTTTATAACTCTAGTTTTAAACAGAACAAAGACAATTAAAATAAAATACTTCTCAAAATTGCAACGAATTGGCTACTGAACGCCAAAACACGTTCGATTCAGCAAACTTCAAAAAACAAATTATTCATAGAAATCACAAGCGTTGATATTTGTGTCTCTCATGAACAACTTTATTACTTTTTTCGAAGCACGAAAAGATATTGTTTGTGATAGTCTGTACTGAGGATTGGAGGCGGTTTTTCGTAGACCATTGGATTCTCGCCAAAGAACGCGCCGAGAAATTCAAATCCAGCAGCAAGCATCGGCCATCTTATATAACCATATACCCTGTGAGCGTTATATTCGACCGTGTCGGGGCCCGAAGGTAGTCCAAGATACAGCAAACCACCTTGCTTTAGCATGCAGTAAATCTTGCTCAGTTCGCGAAGATCGCCAATGGGATCAGGAGGATCGCCATATCGAGCCAAGCCACTATGCTCGATGCTTGAAAAGCTGACAACAAAGTCCAAATCTGTATATCTGAAACAGTTCATGAGTTAATTAAACACTGAAATTTTGTGCCAACGCGGAGCACTACACTCCTCTCCCGTTCGTCCATGCGTAAAACAGTTAGCGAGAATGAAACTTACTTCTGCCAGTTTTTTACCATCTCAAGTGGATGTACAAAGTCAAGTTGTGGATGCTGAATAGTCAGTGGTGCGTATTCCGCTGTTATCACTTTAGCGGCTCCATGGTAAAGGGCCATCGCTTCGACCCACGGGGTTTGTGAGCCAATGACCATGCCAGTTAAACTAGTCGGTTTGAAATGCTTCAGAGCGAAGAAAACTGCCGCTAAAACATGGTTTTGCGTCTGTACTTATAGAAATCCGCTGCTTTGCAAATAAATGGCTTTAGATTGCAAACTACAAGGAAAATCAGATGGAGTTCATTAAGAATTTTTTAATCGTATTGCTCAGATGTGCTTATTTTCGTACTTTCATATAGAGAGAGAGAGAATCGAAATTTTTAAAATGGAAAAAAGGAGTGGAGAAAAAATTAACCTCTATGAATAGCAACGAGTGCAGAAAATTTGCATTGGAAACTTAACAACAGGCCAATTCAGAGAAAAAAAATGGCTTACCGCACTCTCCACCATAAGGAAGCGCACCCCAGGTGCTGTTGTCATAGTAGCTGAAAAATATCTTAATAACATCAGTCGTCCATGGCTCAAGGAACTTCTTCGGCAAGTTTGCTGGAATTTCATTGATATATCTGCTCTTTAACTGAGAAAACCCATTTAAAAGATATAGATCTTTTTCGCTTTCTTTTATTTCTTTTGGTGGAGGGTCTTTCGTATCAGCTGTGATATTTGATTTAATCTGCACATCCATCCAATCTAGAAACACTTTGGAGCAATGAATATTTCTGTATTTCAATGGAAAGAGAATTGAATTTGGTGTGCAATTTTTTCCTTCAGCTTCGTCATATTCATAGCCAAATGGTTCATACACTAGTTGTAATATTTCACCATAAGTCTTTGGACCCTTAGCCGTATCAGCTACCGTTCTGAAATGAAAATAATCGCTAAAAAGTCATTAGCGAAATGATTTATGCAAGAACAGCTCAAAGCAATTACGAAATGACTGAATCTGGGGGGGGGGAGATTTTGCCGGTTCTTGATGCGTTAGCCTACTCTTTTATCCAGAGATTCCTATAAGCCTTATTATAAAATTTTATAAGTCTTAGTTATTATGTACTCCTCAAGTAATATTTTAAATTAAAATTTAAAATATAAATCTGCCTCGCAATAATTTTCACTATTTCCGGCTAATTGAAAATTTACAAACCTACTTGATGTAACGAGTAGATAACCTCATTATCAGAATAGAGGCCGAGAAACTATCGCGTTATCTCATAATGTAATACACATAATATTGAGACATTTGGTGTTAGAAGTGTTACAAAACATTGTTTCACTTCTCGAAATTACCATTGGTATTTAAAATACAGGGTGATCAAACTTTTTCTGATACATTACAAACGAATGCAAATCAGCTAAGGGTGACCTAGATTTCCTAAGCTTGAGTTCATTTGAAAGCTCTACTTCTAGAATTTTTTTGGCGGTCTTCACAAGTTTTTTAAGGGGCACTCTAAGGGTACGCGCTAACCGTCATTTCATCGAGCGCATTTTATCGAGGTCTTTTTTATCGAGGGTCATTTTTATCGAGACGGCTATTTTATCGTTTTTGTTTTCAGTTATCGAGTGCTAATAATTCAAAAAAAGGGTTGCAGAAAGCTATGATTGCTACTTGGTGGTGTAGTTGTCAACGATTTCGAGGTCACACATATTGAATATTTCGCAGAGAAAAAATTGGGGAACAGCACAGAAATAAATACGAATGAATGCGAAACAATGACAAGAAAGAACGAGAGGCGAAAATGTGAACACAAGCGAATGCAAATAGGCAGGATCGACAGCAAAGAATGGAAGGCGGAAAATTTAGATGCGTATGCGAATGTGGATGGGAGAGAAGGTATGAATGAATCTATGAATTAGCGTGTGGTCAAGATCTTACAGTAGTACACACTTTTTTGAACGGTCAGAGGTCGCGCTCAAAAGCGGCCCGCGCTCATTTCTGCGCGCGCCAACATTATTTCGTTATTGCAGCTTAAAAAAGNCCTCTTTCTACTCTCGTCATGCTTCATTACACTTTTTATAACATTTATGCTTTTATGTTGCTGTAAATGTTTACTATTCACACGCTGCTTTGCTTTTATTCTGTCTTCATTCACATATATCTACTTCTGTTTGCCTTTAATAACTGTTTAGAAATATGTAAATATACACGATAAAATAACCGTCTCGATAAAAATTACCCTCGATGAAAAAGACCCTCGATAAAAATGTTCCTCGATAAAAAAGACCCTCGATAAAAATGTCCTCGATAAAAAAGACCTCGATAAAAAAGACCTCGATAAAATGCGCTCGATAAAATGACCCCTAATCAGGGTACGCTCCTTTCGAAAAAAAGTTTCCGAAAACTGCTTTTTTGGTCTCCGCAAGTAGACGACTGCAAGTTTTTGGTACACTGAGAGCCAAAACACAAAGGTTGTCACTAGGGGATAGCCTAGGTGTACCTTAATTTTTGTTAAACTTTTTTTGTTCTGTGGAAGAAAAATTAAAGTTTCGTTGTGGTCTAGTGGTAAAATTTTTTTGGAAATTTTTGAATAAATGGGTACCCCTAAGCTGTCACCTAATAGCAACCTTTTAGTATTTTCTTTCACCATGCCAAAAATTTGCGTTCCGCTGCAAGCCAAAAAGGCAATTTTCAGAAACTTTTTTCAAAGGGGACGTGTCCTTAGAGTATCCTTAAAGAACTTATAAAGCATGCCAAAATATTTCCAGAAGTAGAGCTTTCACATGAGCCCAAGCTCAGGAAATTTGGGCCACCCTGATTTGAACAGCATTCGTTTGTAATGTGCCAGAAAAAGTTTGATCACCCTGTATGATATTTAGACATGATGATTAACTTTTGTACACTTTTATAGATTTTCCGTCACCTAGCAGTACAATTTTTCACAGCGTTTTTAGGGTGATAACACTACTTTAACTTTTTCTTACCCTTTAAGCAAAATCTGTTTTGAACAGAGATTGATTGTTTCGAAAAATCCTAACTGCACATATTTTGAAGAGACTGAAGTATTTTCGTATGAAAATAATATAACAACAATGCAAAACAATAAAAAAGAGATTATGGCGCTATGAGAAAAGCCAGGTGATGACATATTAGTGAAATACCACATACTTTCTGTGGCTCTCCTTCTTTACTTTCCTTGTTCTTGTTAGAGTTTTTCTGAAACTTGGAAAGTTAAATTATTCAATCATAGAAAAAAACACAGTAAATTCATATTTCCGTTCAGCCCACTGTCAGTATCATTTTTTGGATACAGCTTGTAGCTGAGTAGAAGAAAAATTTGACATTTTGTTGGTTACAGTTTCAGAATTTTCCAAATATCAAGATTTTGGATTCCTCAATTCATTCCACGAATATTTATGTATTCAATATTTAATAAGATGAAAAATTAGTGGAGTTACAAGGTTTCCTTGCATGTGTTACCTTAGGAAACAGACCTGATCTTTGCGCAAGTACAGAAGGTGCAATACACTGGTAAGAAGAATCTTGCAACACAATCACTTTTATTCTCTTCCACACAGTTATTATTTTTTGACATAGAGCTTTAATACCCAGACATGCTTGCTTATTTCGGTCATTTTTATCTCGTTGAAAGTTGAATTTTACCAGAGTTTACAGCCTTTCTTAAAACTTTAAATTGTCAGAAATACCTTCAATAATTTATTTACTTAGCAAATGTATATGAAATAGAGGATTTGCTGGCTACGAGCACAGCAACTTTGAAACTAATACATTAAATACAAAAAATATTTAATTACCATTTTTTGAAACAGTTGAAAATGAAAATACTTAGGATTGATTTTCAAAACATTGAATATCTTGTTCAGAGCCTTTTTGTAGTGACAGCAATAAAACCGCAGCATTTTAACTTGCGCATGTGAAATCGGCGAATCCATTGACTATGCATGCCTTTTGCTTACGTATAGAGCATCTATATCTCTTGAAATTTATTAATAACGTCCCCGATTTCTTAATGAGATAATTGGTTGTTATTAACATTATATTTGTCTGTAATTGTATGTGGAGGAGAAAAACTGTGCACTACAAGGGTGGCCCAAAAAAGGAGAAAACTTCTTTATTATATGAATATTTCAGCAGTTGCCGCACGAAACACTGCCAATGTTTAACTGGAAGCACACTAGATAACTATTTGAGTATGGGATAGTTCTCAGCTGTCACCATGTTCCATGAAGGAAAAGAATGGTAGCCAATCCTGAACCGTATTGCTGATACCATTAGCACTGTAAAGGTTATTGCAGAGCTTACCCAAATTTTGTCGAAATACCGTTTATTGGCCACGCAAACACACGAGATATCTGACTCCATTTCATGCAAACTGATGGATATCTCACAAGATACGATATTAAGCGCGATTTGAACTTCATTATGGGCGCTATTTATTTGAGGATAAAGCGAATACGCAACACTATATAGGATCTCTAATTCAGTTCCGATATAAGTTCTCATAACACCCCAAAAGGTTATTATATGCAGCGTTGGGCGTTTCGAAACTATGTAAGTAAAAGTAAGTAAAAAGGAACTGGTACTTACCTAGTTTCGTACCTAGTTCCGAACTGCAACTCGGTACGTACGTAAGTAAACCAGGTAAGTAAAACCCTTACGTAGTGAAACGCATTCTGTTCAAGCACCTAACACCATATTTTACATCCCTGTGAGACTATCCATATACGCGGCGCCTGATTAGCGCATGGTACCAATTTTGTATTGTGAAATACGGTAGATGATAAATATGTTGCATTTGCGTACCGCTGATTAAGCGAACAGTTGTGCTACCGTATATGCTACTGGATGTGCATTTCATACGCAAGGATGGAGATCGCCGGTTATTTAAAATGCCATTTTTGATTTTGTACATAAGAGCAGCGCAACGCTGTGTTACCGGGTATGCCATTGAATGTGCATGTCATATAATAGGGACGGGATTCAAGCGGTTATTTAAATGCGTACTTACCTAGTTATAACTAGGTAAGTAGTAGGTACTTTAAAACAAAACGCAAACTAGGTAAGTAAAAAGTACTTACTACTCGGAATTTATTTATGTAAACTAGGTAAATTTACCTAGTTGCCCAACACTGATTATATGAAATGTGTGATCCCGATACAGTGAAACCCGGATAAGTGCACACGTTCTCCATGCCACGAACTTTTGTATTATGTTTTGTACATGATCTGGACCCGGATAACTGCACACCGGATAAGTGCACAACCCGGATAAGTGCACATGTTTTGCAAGCCCCGTGTGCAACTTTTGTATGCAATTGTACTCGGATAAGTGCACAAGGGCGTGATCCCACCCAAATGTCACTCAAACATGAGCGCATATGATGTGTAGTGCTTCAAAAGAATGCCTATGTTGATCAAAACGCCTTTTAACCTAGTTTATCTTGAAGCTGTGTATAATGGCAAGAATTTTTAGTATACCATTTCCGCTTTAACAAGAACGCTTTCCATGTCAATAAAAATATATTTCTAGTCAGATTTATACGAAAAATGTCTTTTTGATGTAGAAAATGTTCTATTTGTTTTGGAAAGTGTCTTTATTAAGTCTAAATGCTATACAACTAATCAAATGTGCTTATTTAAGGATTTGAGCAAAAATTAGGTCAGAAACTATGCACTTAGGCAAAACCCGAATAAGTGCAAAAATTTTTCTTGCCGCATCGATGTGCACTTATCCGGGTTTCACTTTAGTAATGTTCCTGAACCGGAACCGGAACCTTTAATTAATTTGTTCGCTCACTCTCGCGCGTCACATTGGGGTCACATTGATACTTAAAATACAGGGTGGTTCAAAAAAAGTGATAGTTAATTCGCATTTTGCGGAGAATAAAAATTAGGCCAAACCGAGTACACCGTTGGATGGCCCGTAACCTAGACTTTCGATTGGTGTAGTTATTTTTTTGATCTGCCCCCTAGGGGGCCCGGGGCACCCCTAAAAACACCAAAAACAGCGTGCTGGGGAGCTCTTTGGGAAAACGGTCGCCATTTTACACCCAGGTGACGCCACGAGCTGTGCTATAGCTCATTTTATACTCAGCGTACAGTCCTCTACAACATACCAAAAATCCATTTCCGTCGCTCAATTACTGTAGGAGTTACAGTACGCCAAAGTTGACCAAAATGCGCGTCTTCGAATTTGGTGGGAAACGTAAGCAATTTTTTCCGGATTTTTAATGTTTTTTGGTTGTTCCGAGCATTTTAGACATCGTTTTATGCTTTCTGATGATAATCAATACTTTTTCATCACTTCTGACGCCGATCGGTGTTGGATCAAAAAATGCAGTTTCAAAGCGTAGTGCAAAATGTACCCTGGTGAAATCTGCACTAACTCGCGTCTGAATGGGTGAGTAAGTATTGATTATCATCAGAAAGCATAAAACGATGTCCAAAATGCTCGGAACAACCAAAAAACATTAAAAATTCGGAAAAAATTGATTATGTTTCCCACCAAATTCAAAGAGGTGCATTTTGCTCAACTTTGACGTACTTTAGCTTCCACAGTAATTGAGCGACGGAAATGGATTTTTGATATGGCGTAGAGGAGTGTGCGCTGAGTAAAATGAGCTATAGCACAGCTCGTGGCGTTACCTGAGTGCAAAATGGCGACCGTTTTCCCAAAGAGCTCCTCAGCACGCTGTTTTTGGTGTTTTTAGGGGTGCCCCGGGCCCCAAAGGGGGCGGATCCAAAAAATAACTCCACCAATCGAAAGTTTAGGCCATGGGCTATCCAACGGTGTACTCGGTTTGGCCTAATTTTTATTCTCCGCAAAATGCGAATCAGAGGTAAGTTTTTTTGAGCCACCCTGTAGTTCCCTATAGAATTGCCATCGCCGCTTTGCTCTTGGCTACCTCCGACTTGGTGCGCAGTACGCCACTTGGTTGGCTTCTCCATATGACCAACTATGACCATTGTAACTTAGAGTTAATGTTGCCTAAGAACTGTGTTTATTGTTTCAGTCTCTCTAGTACTCTCTCCTGGGTCCGTTGAGGGGTCAGTCCATTTGTTTGGCCTGTGTTAAAGCCTGCGGCCTGCTTCCTTTGAAAAAACAGCAAATCTAAGCATGACGTTGGCTGACGTTCATAGTCGTGCGCTTAAGGAGAAATTTTTCACATCGCCAAATAAACACAAAGCGGAAGATGTTAAGCATGCGAACAGTTTTGCGCACATGAATAACATCCTCCACTTTATAAATAATTTTCTTGACATAGAAATATTGTACTACTGTTAACAATCATTCATTTTGTAGTTGAATCTTTCTTCTATATGTGTGCAAAGTTTCATTAGGATCTACCCACTAGTTACAAAAAAATCTTGACTGAAAGCTAGACAAACGATTTGGCGACAACAGCAGTTAGCGCAGACTAAAGCTAACGAATAAGCTGATGCCTCTCCTTCAACGCAACCCTGAACTAATTTCCTACCGCACTCCCCATGTATTACGACAAGAATATACAGGGTGTGCCAAAATAATGTACACGATTTTGATTTTGTGTCATTTCAACAGTTTTACATAGATTCATTTTTTCTTTACAGGCTAAAGAGAATAGATTCAGGAGATTTTTTTGGTACAGGTTTGGAGTAAAAATATTGAATATGAGGGTCACAGCATGCAAAAGATCAAAGAACGAGATTTTGCACATTCAGAAATAATGATACGATTTGTTCCTCAAATAACTTGTCCCAGAATGTTCCAAGTGAGCTGAAACTTTAGGTATATAATATGCAGAAGCTTAGCTTTCATTTGAAAAAAGAATTATTAAATTTGGACACCGCATTGTCAAGATATGATTGCGCAGTGATAAAACACTCGTTTTGAGTGAATTCCTGCAACGCTTGCGGGTATGGTAACGTGTTTGAAAAGTGAGACTTATCTTTGCGCGGTCATATCTTGACAACGCGGTGACCAAATTTGATAATTCTTTTTTCAAATGAAAGTCCAGCTTTTATAGATTATAATGTTTAAATTTCACGAATTTCCAGCTCAGCTGGAACATTCTGGAACAAATTATTTGAGAAAAAAATCGTACCATAATTTATAGTCACTCTGAATGTGCAAAATCTCGTTCTTTGATCTTTTGCATGCTGTGACCCTCATATTCAATATTTTTACTCCAAACCTGTAAAGAAAAAATGAATCTATGTAAAACTGTTGAAATTACACAAAATCAAAATCGTGTACATTATTTTGGCACACCCTGTATTCAAAATAAGCAAAAAATTTATAACAAAGTATTTTAATCAATATCACTCAACCGAGCGTTTCATTTAAGATTTAATTTCTATAATCAGTTAAATTAAAACTACACCATTTTTAATAATCATAGATATAATAATATGAGAAAATGATTTAAGACAGACTCTCTAAGCATCAGGCTTTTTGTTCGGATCCCTTGGTACAGTTGAGAAAAAAGGTTTCAGTGTTTGATAAAACTTTATATTATGGGGTAAGTTGGTCGGAATTTCCGAAAATTGCGTCAATATTTTTTGAAAATGTTTTCGTATCAAGATATAGCGGGAAATAAATTTGATTGTAGCCAACATCGGCCATAGCGACACCCTTGTAACCGGCAAAAATTTTCGTTTCAGACGATGGTGCAATGGACTTCTATAGTACAGTCAAAACCGGATAAGTGCAATTCGACCGGGCACGAAAAATTGTTGCACTTATCCGGTTTTTGCACTTAAGCGGTTTTTGCTTATATGCACTTATTTTGGCTTGATTTTTGCTCAAATCCTTAAAATAAGCATGTTTGAGTAGTTATATAGCATTTCTACTAAATACGGGTACTTTCCAAAGCAAAGAGAGCCTTTTCCTAATCAAAAGGAAAATTTTTCATATAAATCTGACTTGGAAAATGTCCTTGTTAAGTGGAAATGGTACTGAAAACATTCCTCGTCACTAAACAAAGCTTCGAGATAACCAGAGTTGAAAGGCGCTTTGAGTGACATTGACATTGTTTCGATGCACTATACATCATATGCGCAGATATTTGAGTGACATTTAGGCGCGGTCATGCCTATTGCACTTATCCGGTCACGATTCAATAGAAAAGTTGCACACGGGGCTTGCAAAAATATTGCACTTATCCGGTTTTTGCACTTATGCGGTTTGCACTTATCCGGTTTTGGGTCGTGTGCAAAACATAGTACAAAAGTTCGGGGCATGGAAAATTGTTGCACTTATCCGGTTTTTGCACTTATCCGGTTTGCACTTATCCGGTTTTGGGTCGTGTGCAAAACATAGTACAAAAGTTCGGGGCATGGAAAATTGTTGCACTTATCCGGTTTTTGCACTTATCCGGTTTGCACTTATCCGGTTTTGGGTCGTGTGCAAAACATAGTACAAAAGTTCGGGGCATGGAAAATTGTTGCACTTATCCGGTTTTTGCACTTATCCGGTTTGCACTTATCCGGTTTTGACTGTATACCAGTTTTCGTTACATGACCCAACTTTTATAAATAAATACTGTATTATTGTCTCCAGAATGAGTGTTTTACACCGCACGGTACAACATCTGTGCAAAAAGATCGATTCTGAATCCACTTAAATGCCCCCAAGCAATGAAAGCTCAGTACAGGCCGTGCACGCGACAGCCAGATGAACTAACTTTTAAGAGAGAAAGATAATTTTGGCGCGGTTCGCCTTTCGTAATTGCCTTAATTTGGCAGTGAGGTGGCGAGAGAGAAAGGAAAAATTGACTAATTAGCTGACTGTCGCTATGGCCGGTGCTGTTATCATGTCAGAGATAGTACTTGGGACTGACTCAGTGCGCCCTTATGACCGATGTTGATTGTTTATGACTATAAAGACAAAACCAAAATCAGTATTTCTGTATGCCATTCGATAGTAAATGATGAGAGGAAATCGAAAATGACTATAATGTTGAAATTCGATGCAAAATTAGCAATTTTAAGCAAGAGCGAAATGATTGCTTTTTTCACTTTTCAGCTTTTCGAATTTTTTGTAAAGAAGTTGGTTACTACACCTAAGTTAAAGTTACCCTAGAATTAAAGCGCTAGCGATGGGCTACAAACGGTGCCATGAAAGATTCAAACTCTGGTAGGAACAGATTTCAATATGGTTCTGATGATGGCACATGCCCGTTTCGCAGAAAAAGGGCAATTGGAAATATAGAAAGACGAGGTATATTTTGACATTTTTATGTCATTTGATTGCAAATGATGAGAGGAACCTGAAAATTTGCGCAGAATTGAAACCACTGCAGAACTAAAAGATTTATTCCAGAAATATACAGGTTGGCCCACATATGTCCCAATTTATTTTCTAAATAATTTTTTTCGTTTTGTACCAATTTGGACTGTCTTTATACCATATTGTAGAGCTTTTATGGAAATTTTTTCTGCCGCCATGTCCAGCTCAAATGGATAAGTTTGAAGGGAGTAACGAAGATTTAATGTGTGGTACAGTCAAAACCGGATAAGCGGACAAACCGGATAAGCGGACATTTCTGGCAAGCCCCGTGTGCGACAATTGTATGCAACCATGACCGGATAAGCGGACAAACCGGATATGCGGACATTTTTCTCTTGCCGGGGCAAGGTCCACTTGTCCGGTTTTGACAGTATAAATTTTTCAAAAAACAGGTTGTCCCAACGAACTCCGGCGATTTGATATTTGAGTAACTTCACCCAGTATAATCCAAATGAGCTTAAAGTTAAACAAAATAATTTGCAGATATAGAGGTGTTATTTGAAAAAAGAATTAGTGAAGTCGGTCACGGCGTTGTCAAACTCTGATCACGTAAAGCTAAGGTCTCGTTTTTAGCAAATTGCCTGCGACGCGCAAAGGGTATGATGATTCGCTAAAAAAAGAGACCATATCTTTGCCTGACCATATCTTGACAACGTCGTGACCTAATTCAAAAATTCTATTTTCAAAGGAAACCCCAACATCTATAGATTATTTTGCATAATTTTGAACTCAGTTGAATTATTCCGGGCTAAGCTATTCAGAAAACAAATAGTATCGTTACTTTATATTCGGATAGTTGCATTTAAACATTTGGTTACAGTTAATGCGGAAACCAAATTAACTTAAGCTCACAACAACAAATCAACCTGCTACATTACAGTAAAATTTCGGCTAAATTGGTTGGGTGGTTCAGAAATGGTAGCAATTCAAAATCCATCACAGTCGTGGCGGATTTTGTGTACCTTTATTCGAAAAATAGAGTACCTCATATAACATCCCTATAATTCCCTTCAAACTTATCTGTTTGAGTTAAACATGGCGGTAGGAAATTTTTTCATAAACGCTCTACAAAATGGAATAAAGATGGGTCAAATCGGTGCAGAATGAAAAATTTTTTTAAAAAAATAAATCGGGGGAATTAGGTGGGCCACCCTGTAAATGTCGTACACCTCGCGACAAAAAAAATTGGCAAAACCTATACTCACCTTCTTAATGCGATAACTTTGATTATGTAAGAGGTCATGAGCTATTAATTACATAGCAGATTGCAAGCATGTAACATGACATAGAAATCTAGCAGTAACATGGCGGAAGGATATTATATACAGTTTAGCAACTGTGCTTACTAAAATTTGTACTAACATGAAATATTCAGTTCGCAAACATCTCCTAGTTCTCTCTGAAGGAGGTATTCGATCACCCTCTGAATTGTGTGAAAGAATAAGTGTACCCTTGAGAGTTTTATCACATTATCAAACGATTTCAAGAAGGAAGAACTACGGAGCGAACGCTTAGGTATGGTTGATTTCGTAATTAGGGCGTGACAGAAAGAAGACAAAGAGCACAAATGGCGCGCTATCATCCCGCCTGGTCTGCTGTTCAGCTCCATCATGGTTTCAAAGAACAAGGACTGTCCACTGTAACTATTATACCATTCTACTCGATAATACTCCTTGACATTGGGAAATGCTCATCAACGAGTGACAAAATAAACATAAAGTCAGATGCTGGAATGGCCTGGTTGCAGCTCCGATCTGGACCCTATCCAAAATGTTTAGATATAAGTGAAGGCGAAAGTGAAGTGAGCACCACGAGCCCTTGAAACTTGAAGGAAAGAAATCGCAAAAACTAAACTTTTTGACCACCTTAGATTTCTGCATGCTGTAAAATGGTGAATAAAAAAAATATCAAGGATAATGGAAATATCATAAATGATTGAATGGGTTATAGCAATAATGTATAAATGTCCTGATACATATATATCGTCATGGATAGTCTGTACATTTGTTTTTTTCCGAAATATTTTCAGAAAACTTTTTGCCAATTTTTTTTGTTGTGTGGTGTATCTTAATATTTTTTTGAGTATTTTTACTTTTCAGTTTTCGAATTTTCGGTAAGAAGTTTATATTGCTTCACATTTACTTATAGTAAAATTTTTAATAGGCACACTTTGACAGCGATAGCCGTCTAAGAATCGGCACTGTACACTGTTTCAGTAAATATTATAATCGTGCTACCTTAAGTAGCTTTAATCAAAACGAAAAGCCTAGCCACAACAAACACAGTTGACTGAAATTTTTATATCTTAATCTAGTAGTCACATTTCTGCCCAGTCGGACTTTTAGTAACATTGTTATAAGTGGAAGTAGTTATAGTCATACGTTAAAGATACAGTGAAATTCACTTATAGCGGTAATTGCGGGACCGGCCAAAATTACCGGTATAAGCGAAATTTTCTCATTGTTGTCGAAATATTGGTACAATAAGAAGAGTCTCCTTTAGCGTTATTAGACGTCAGGAAGCGTAGCTAACATGTATGTTAGTTAGTGAAGTCAGATTATGAATACTGAAGCAGTGTTTTTAGCATATTTATGTCTCTTGAATCGATCAGAATTAGCTCATTTTCTGATGAAAGGTCTGCCGATTCTGTTACCGGTATAAGCGAAATTATTTGTATGGAAAGATATACTTTGGGACCGGCAAAAATTACCGGTATAAGCGAAATACCGGTATAAGCAAAATCGCTATAAGTGAATTCCACTGTAAGTTATTTCAATCTCGGTTAGCGCATATTGTGATTGCGTTTAATTCTGAAGAGAGTGCGTCCTTTCAGTTGTTAACATTCGTATATCGACATGGTCACTAAAGCTTTGCGCGAGATGTTCTCTAACTCTTCAAAATGTCAACTTCATTCATTTCATTTCATTTATTCGCTCTATCAATTTTTACAAACGAAGCGGGACTCCATATTATTCCAAGACGGTAATACGGCGGCCCTCAGCCAATCACTCCCCGCCACCCCACGCAGCTCGTCGGCCCAGCGGCGTCGCGGTCGGCCAACAGGTCGGGTCGCGTCGGGCGTCCATGACGTCATCGTCCGTGTCCAGCGCGTCGCGTCGAGCGCGGCTACCTTTGCCGCAAAGCGCCATTTCCGTCGCCGCGCGCACTCGACGATGTCGTGCAGTTTCGTGATGCCGCGCAGCAGGGTGTTCGGCCGTCGGTCGCGCAGTCGGACTCTCAGGATGCGGCGCTCCATCCGTCGTTGAGCCTTGGCGAGGCGGTCTTCCATCGCCTTGGTCAGCGCCCAAGTCTCGCAGCCGTACAGCATTGCCGGGAGGACGCACTGGTGGAATAGGCGTCGCTTGAGCCTCATCGCGATGCGCGGCGCGGTGAAGAACGTCGCAAACTTGCTGAAGGTCGCCCAGCCAGCCGCCAGTCTGCGGCTAATCTCCTTGTTGTGGTCGCGCGGCCAGTTGACAAGTTGGCCGAGGTAGATGAAGCTTGTCACGCGTTCGATCGTCTCGCCGCAGAGGTGCAGTCGGTGTTGAGCATCTTCCGTTGACAGCCACTTGGTCTTGGTGACGTTCACGTTGAGGCCGATGGCGGCGCAGGCGGTGAAGAGGTCATCGGCCATGGACTGTAGCTAATCAACGTCGTGGGAGAGGAGGACGATGTCGTCAGCGTAGGCGAGGTACGGGGGGCGCTGGTGGCCGACCTTTAGACCGCGTTGCGCCCAGTCGATGCTGTCGAGCGCGTGCGGGAGGCAGAGGACGAACAGCTTAGGAGAGAGCGTGTCGCCTTGCCGGACGCCGCGTTGCACGTCGATGTCGACTTCGGAGGAGGCGAACGTGACGATGGAGCTGGACGACGCGTACAACTTCTTGACGACCTCGATGATGCTGCTGTCGACGCCGTAGTGCGCGAGCGAATTCCAAATAGCACGGAATTCGATCGTGTCGAAGGCCTTCTGGAAGTCGACGAACAGCATGGAGAGGCGCAGGTTGTACTCGCGGCACTTCTCGACGGCCATGTTGACAGCGTGCAGATGGTCGAGCGTAGAGTAGCCCTTGCGGAAGCCAGCCTGGTTAGGCGGAAGTCGGTGTTCCACAGCAGCCTCAATACGCCAGGTGATGACCTTCGTCAGCGACTTGTACAGAACCGAGAGTAGTGAGATTGGTCTGTAGTTGCTGATGTCCGTCGTGTCGCCTTTCTTGTGGAGCAGAATCTTGCGTGCGGCGGTCAGAGTCGGCGGGATGACGTCATCGGTGAGCATGTCGTTGAACAGCGAGCAGAGCGGCAGCGCGAGGTGTGGTGCGGCGAGCTTGGCGGCAAGCGGCAGCACTCGATCTGGTCCAGCAGCTCCTTGCGACTTCAGTTGAGCCAGCGCTTGGAATACTTCGCTGGTGGAGAGCGGCTCGGCCCAGGCGACGGAAGAAGATGGCGTATAGACGAACGGTCCGTTGGCGGAGCGGTACAAGTTGTTGTAGAAAGTGCGGACGAGCGCGGCGGCCTCTGCTGTCGTCGTCGTATGCTGCCCGTCTCGTCGGCGGAGATGCATGACCTGCGTCCGGCCAGTGGCGAGCTCGCTTCTGGCGTGGCGCAGATGGTTTGCGGCGACGGCTTGTTCCAGAATACAGAGGTGGTGCGCATTGAGATCAGCGGCGAGCGCCTTCCGCAGAGTCTTGTTTAGCTTGGCGTACTGAATAGCAGCGTGCGGCGTGTTGGCGAGTCCGAAACGAAGCTGTCGGCGTCGGTGGAAGAGCGTCCTGGTCGTTGCAGAGATGCGCGTCGGCAGCTGAACGTCTTGTTCGGCGGCGTGAGCGGCATGCGTCAGCGCGTCGACGAGGCGGGCGTACTCGCGCGCTGGAGTCGGGCAGGGCGAGGCGAGAAGACTGATGGCGGCTTTGAGCTTGAGCGCCAGTCGGTTGAACTCGGGTGGAGGCTTGCGAGCGGGACGTCTAGGAGCGTCGGTGCGGCTGGCGATGTAGTTGAACGAGGCTTGAACGAGGTGGTGGTCGCTGCCGGCGTCGAACTTCGCGAGGACGTTGACGTCGGAGATGTAGCGGCGATCAGGCGTCAGCAACAAGTCGATCTCGTTGAACGTCTGGTTGTTGGGGCTCCGCCACGTCCAGCGTCGCGTGCGGCCTTTGCGGAAGAAAGAGTTCATTGCGAACAATTTCTGAGACTCGCAGAAGTCGTGCAGGAGGTCGCCGCGGGCGTTGCGGTCGC
>NIUQ01003387.1:0-17690 GCA_002796945.1 Plectus sambesii
CGACGCTGGAGGCAGCTTGATCGCCAATCAGCGATATTCTTAGCTGAAAATAGGAGAAAAATTGAGTTTAGTCGTAAATGATTCTGCATTCCTAAAGTCAATCAAAATACAGCATATAAGCTGAGATGCACATAAGCTGCTAGGGAGAATTTCAAGAAACTTAGCGTATTTCGTCCAATAGACGCCCCCTTCAAGCGTAGGTTGAAAAAACAGACGCCCTGGGCGTCTATTGGAAGAAATACGGTATTTTATTAAAATACGTACTTATATTTAAATGCGAAATGATATACAAAAATGTGGAATATTATATTTTTCATTTTTACGTTAGTTTAACGAACTGGCTTCTGAGTGAGAACGGAGCAAGAGCGTACCCTAAAGACGATTTGGCTACTTAGAACATCGACATCTGCAGGTTGCGAAGGTTACAAGTTTTATTTACAATGAGAATTTCGTTCCTTAACGGAATGCGCATGGAGTAGGCGACGAGTAGAGTAAGGCTAACCCGAGAATGATCATATTAGGTGTACAGAAATGCAATAGGAGTTTAAGCGAGAGGTGTGCTAGAATAGCAATTCTATAAGGGAAATTTTTCACTGAGTAACGGCAAAACAGTCTTTCCTGAGATTTTCCTTGACGTGCTGCGTGTTAGAGATAGGCTAAATTTGGCGTTCTACGGTATTCGGTCTCGACGCTCGTTACTGATCGAAAAATTTCCCCTATACATAAGGCCAGAAAGCGTGCGCCTCTAAAACCCTGCTCACCTTTATCCATCTTGAATCAGACATGCAGCTTTCTTACGGTATCCTCTACCGTACCCTGCAAAAAAACCATTTCAATACTTTGCAAAAAAGAGAAATTTTCACGCCACTAACTCTGATCTTAAACTGCTAGAAAATATGATCCAAACGTAACTAGGCAGACGGGGTGGCTATAGTAAAATCCCTTTATACCAACAATTCGCTTATACAGTTGAAACCGGATAAGTGCACAAATTCTCCATGCCCCGAAATTTTGTACTGTTTTGTACATGATCTAAAACCGGATAAGTGCATACATTTTTCGTGCCTAGTCGATGTGCACTTATCCGGTTTCGACTGTACCGGTAATTTAGGCCGGTCCCCCCAAGTACGGTTGTGAATCAATTTCACTTCAGTTACTTTTGGAACACCCAGTAATACCTACCGCTAGACTCTGCGCCCGTTCTCTGATGTCCTGTAACTGCACAGGAAAGATGTAGTGCTCTTTTTCTTCGCCAAAGGGTGCGTCATGGCCCGTATTTGAGTAAGGATCTCTGATTTGCGCTGGAACTTTGTCGACCGCGTTGTCAACGATTGCCAAGCCAATCTAAACTCGGCAACTTCGTGATATGACTACTCATAACAATATGCAATCTAAGAACACAAATTACTTGCAAGTGTTGTGAAAGAAACTGTGCAAGGAAGAGGAATATATGCATCCCTCTTCGACGATTATAGAGTGTTAGTCACTAGTTTTAAGAAATTTAAAAACAGCCAAGTGATTGTATTCTAAAATTAGTTCCATACTGTGCGAATCCATCAAAGTTATAGTCGCATTATCAGGAATTTTAGCAACGACAGTTGTGATCGCTCAAAGTACAGCTAAGGTGGAAACGGGGACGGGGAATCTCTGTTAGAATCCTATTTGAGGTCTCTTTCATACAGGCTATTGCAATAGCACAACCGTGAAACTGCAGGCACAGTGAAAGGTAAGAACACCAGAAAAACTGAAAAATGAATATTGTCATAATTTCTTAGTCAGTAAGTGATTCCTGAGGTTGTCCTTGATAGTATCCCTGCTAAAGATCCTTTTAAGATGACCTGATACACCATTTTCGTTTGATCTCTGTTACTGATATAATAATTTTGACAATAATCATGCGCGTAATTAAAGTACGTATTTGTTCCGACCCTATTAAGCGACTACAGTTTACCTGAAGATTTCTGGTCACAATATTGTTGACTGCGATATCGTCATCGTCGTTACCCAAAGGGTTGAACAAACTTTCGGCCACTTTCGCCCAGCCAACGTAGAACAGAAATTGAATGACGGTAGCAAAGGGGAAGTACAGATCAACCTGAAATGCTTACAGCCTTAGAGAAGATCTCAACCGAATCAAATTCATCAACCGTAGCCAGCAGCGTTGCATTATTAGACCATTTCCTTTTTTTCTATTCTTTCAGTGAATTTTTTACAAAAATTAGCAGTATATTTCAGTATTTAATCCTTATATGAAGCTTGTATCGACTCAAAATAAATATGTACTTGTTGGCACATGTTCGGAACAGGTCTACGCAAAAAATTGTCACTATCTAACCTCAGTAACAAGTCTTTTTAGAGCTCATTATCTACATTATCAGTACATTGACCATCCTTCACTGAAAGGACGTAGCGGGCACCATTTTCCAAGCAAAAAACCAACCGCAAACTTGACGAAAATTTCTGGCTGTTTTGTGTTGCCACTTAGCAAATATTGCTCAGCAATCAGAGCGATGACGAAATAGAGTCGCACAGCCAGGAAGACCACTTGAGTATATGCCAGCGGAATCGGCACCGACATGTACGATGACACCTTGCCCAGACCACCACGATAATCGCTCAACTTCTGAAGTGAAAAGTGATTGATGCAATAAAGTTATAGCTTACAGTCCTGTTTACGCTTATTTTTGGCCTGTTTGTAGCCCTGATTCTATCTATTTATATTGCACGACACCTTGGCTTCAGTTTCAATACGCACATAAGAGACACTTTATCGATTGTATAGTAGCAACCTTACCGAATAGGCGATAATTGTACTCTCTGAGTGCGTTTGGAAACTTACACCACGTTAACATTTTAACTATAAAATGTTTTTTATTATCCCCAAATAACAAAAAGAGAATTTTCGATTAATCGTAAAGCATTCTGCAGTCTGGTTCGTTATGCTTATTTCGCTTTCATCAGTAATTTAGAATTCAATACATTGCACTGAATCTAACAGGACGGGCTGATATACGCAGCAGGGCGGGGGTCACGCTTATGCACGATGATCTCGCCACGATTTCAATCTTTAGCGCAATAGACTTCAGGCAAATCAGATGCAATCAGCGAGGCGTTGTAATCGTGGTTGCATGATTAAATTTATAGGCAAGAGCCAAGAGACGGATAAGGACAGAGAATTGTATGCACAAATTAATGCTTCTTGTACCAACAGCGGTATACAGTATCTTGAATATAAACATCTTATAGTTGAATTGCGCCGCTCACATGTTTGTTCAACGTTTGTTCACAACGCGAAATCGTAAAGGCTTTGAGCGCACGCAAAAATTTTGAGCGGCAAACAATTCGAGTCTCAAAACGAAAACTGACGTACGACTACGGTACTCTGCATGCACAGAGCGTAAAATTAGGCGCATGGCGCGCCACACAAGGACGCTCTTCTTTGAGCGGCTATGGGGAAGATGTGGAATGAAAGGACAAATAGACAAGTTGACAAGGACCACACTCGACAGCCCAAAAATTTTCAAAAATCACCTACGCTATAGAGGTCTATGACGTAAGTATCGCTAGCAATTTTCTCGTCTTTTCTTGCCTGCTTGATCAAAGCCATTGCCCAATAGATCGGCAACCAATGCTTTGGATGAATCGATTCAAAGTTGTTCATTGCGTGAAGTTCAGTGTCGTTAATTAGACCTAAACATAGAACCACTGTGCAATAGTAATCGTTTATAGCGATTTCGCTTATAGTGGTTATATTTGACCTGTTCCCCATTAACTGGTATCAATAATTTTCACTATATTTAGCTTCTGATTAAAAATAAGCCAAATTTAGACGAACATAAAATGATAAATTCATTCAATTGTCAGTAGATAGCGCCATTACATCAACGAAAGTGAAGTGAACAAAGTGCATCAACATTAGTCATTCATCAAAGATTAATAAGAGAACAGGAGTTTAAAATTGAGCCATGTCTAGATTTTAGTAGTTTGCTAATGCACAGTCAAAATTATTCTATCAGTAACAAGAAATAATGGATTGAATAAGGCAAACTACTTGGGAAGTTGATAGTGCTTCTTTCTATCAATTTACGCACATAAAAGCCAAGAAATGACTATTTTTCTTAATGAAAAACGGTGTTTGCGCGCCGAAAAGCGACCACATCTTTGCCCATTTCGGTGCCTGGCAAGATTTCTCCTTACTGATGGAAAAATTCCGACTTAATTTGGATGTCACTTTGACGCGCGCGACGGAAAACATTTTACCGGCAGTTTTGAGCGCTTCCATGTTTGGAAAGCGTCTCCTGACTGGATGGCTGAGTTTTGAAAGAACCATTGCTTGGACTAGTACCATGTACCGAATGATATTTCTTCTTATTGTCACTGTTTCTTCATCGTCGCCTTCGATATACGACGCAATATGAAGGGCCATTCTGAAATAACTCTCTTTCGTAGCCGCAACTTATACTCCTGATAAATTTTACACTCCCTATCATTATAGTGCGTCAACCATGCATTAAATTTTGTCATCTTTGCATTCGATTAAAACATTCGGTCGATACAATGCATGCAAGAGTGACAAATTATGAGGTGGAAGCAAAATATGTGAGTTACTTTTCGGTACCACCGATGGACTGGTACATATCCCACCATCTGCTGATAACCAAGCTGACAAAGAAGCCGAGTATGAACGTGAGAGAGACAAACTCCCTTCCTGTGAAGTTCGCCCAGAATTTGACGATACTTTCGAAGGTTCTGAAAAGATCTGTTTACCTCCAGCGTTTTTGTTTTGTATCATTATTATATTTGGTATGGCGCATGGAATTATACTTTTTCAAAAGTGTTAACAGAGAGAAAAAGAATGAAAAATTAATGATGCAGTAATTATCAATGCCACCCATATTTTCCAACAAGCAATTGAAGTTAATACAAATATTTAGCTACCCCGCGAAGCCTTCGACACATGCAAACTCCTTATTAGCGCAAGAAGTTGAATTTTATACGGCGCTACACGGTAAAGGGCAAAAAAAATTATTCTGGTGCTAGGTACTTGTCATTTTTCATATGTCCGAAGAGGCTCATTTCCTATAGAGCGCTATGTACATATATACAGTAGTAATTCTTAACAGCGAATTTTTTTAAATATCGTGCGCTAAATAATCAAGAATAAACTTTGAAAGTTAATGTAAACAGTTTCATATAGCATACTGAATGTCGTAATATACAAATAATGGCATTAACTTTGCATAGCCTTTGGTACGACTGTTGTTGAAGTCGCAATATATAAAATCGGGTTATCGTGGTAACAAAATGACAATCACTCACAGTTTCTGCGCGTCGGTGAGAAGAAAACGATATATCAAACTGAGCAAAGTGTAGCACGTTAACCACAACGTCAGTTCCGCCCATAGAACCTTCCACAGACTCCCTTTCCAGCGAAAGAGCAATTTAAAGAAGTTCCAGGTGGTGGATTTCGCCACATCATCAGAGTATGATATCGTCATTGTACCTTTGGAATGATTTCTTTAGTGCTCTCAATGGCCATTGATTCCTCTGGACAAAGAAGGCACTCAAACAATCCTAAAATTCATTATTCTTTATAAAAAAGTTTAACGAATTGACCAAGTATTGAACATGCACTTATTGTATCGTGCATGCAAAAATATTATTTTGAAAGCGACAGATACATGATTCAGATGCATGATTCATGGTATGGACTTGAAACCAAAATGAACTTTCAGGATTAGCGCCCAAAGTCAATTTCAAAAATTCGTCCTATCTTAAAATATATTACACTCATTGCTTCAGCGCGACCTGAACAAACAGTTTTAATATAATTATCAATAATTCATGAGGAAAATCAGGCTGTACGCGCCGCGCTGTCTACGTTTCAAAATTTCAACGAGGAAAATGTAGCGCTCTTCGGCGCACAGTACCGTAGTAAAGTATGCAATTCGTTGTGAGAGGAGAGAGGAAAATTTTAAAGAGTATTTGATGAAATCTTAACAAAATTCCTTATACACTTGTGCATACCAAATCTACATCGATAGTTATTGTATAAATGTAACTATGTGATGAAGCTGTATCGAGCAGAATGCAAGATATTTAATAGACAGTTTTCAATTATTTCGTACGGAATCAATTGGCCGCTAGTGAAAGATAGCGAATTTGAAAATCGCTCAACACGAACACTGAATTGAATAACAACAATAAAGAAAGAACAAGAAAAAATTAAAAGCTAGGGAAAGCAAAAGCGTTGCCGTGGCTAACACATTTCAGTTCCCTGTGTAAAAGAGCCACACAGAGAGACGCGAATTACCTAAATAATATGACAGAAATCGTGTAGGGCTTCTGAAACGAGCTCTTTTTTGCGACTGCAGGGGCTTCCTGAGGCGCGCCCAGCGGAAAGCAGCGTTAACTCGACTCGTGATGACTCATAGCAGCTGCGCCTCCCACGTTACTATTTTCAAGATCGACGGCATTTCGCAGACTTGCGTCAGACCGCGACCGCCGCCGTAGCGTATCATTTCTCAACGATGTAATAGCAAGTATATTGAGGTTTCTCTTTTTCAACATATCACGATGGTCGCAGACAAAGAAACGAAAGCCATCTCTACTCTCATCCAATTTTTCACACTTCACGCAGTTCCAAGTTGAAAGCACCACAGTATATTGGGAAAGGAGGGAATTTCGTTTCTCAACGGTGAACAGAGATGTTATTATGAACTGTGTACATATGCATTGCATCTATGTCAGGGCTCGGAATGAAAAATTTTGAAAAAAAGGACATTTTGAAAATTGTCCTTTTTTGTCCTTTTTTTTTAAAATTCGTCCTTTTTAAAAAGATTTTTCCATTTTGGGACCCTACATTTTGAATGTCATTTTAAAAAAATATCCTTTTTTTCTGTGTTATAATCTTCTATTTTTTTCAAGATGACCTTTTTTTAGAAATTTTGGCCTTTTTATCAAAAAAAAGGACGTTCGTTGAAAAAAAAGGACATTTCTTTTTAAAAAGGACATTCAAAATAAAAAAGATTTAGAGTCCCAAAAAAAGGACAAATCTTTTTAAAAGGGACAAATCCGAGCCCTGATCTATGTGCAAAAATGAAACGAAAATTTTCCTGTTTTGTCATTTGCAAATTGTTTCGAGTGTTTCATTCAAACTTATCAAGCCATCGGCAACCACAGTTATGCCTAAGGTCATTTACAGTTGCCGCTTATGACGTTAAAAATGTCTGATAAAAAAAGCCGGTTGTGCTGCACGCTAACATTGTCAGAAAACAGTAACCTGTTCGATCCGATAGTTCCACTGTAGTAGTAGAAAAGAGCTCGCGCTTTTACGTATCTTCTGCTTTTCCATCTTTTTTTAACACGCCGAAGCATTTTTATATGCTTTATATATGCCTTACAAATTAACACAGCTCTTCGTACTTGTTTACGCAAGAGCATAGCCGCGAGTCCATCAGCGTCCACCGCAGACGGGCTAAGTAGTGGCTTAATAAAAAAGCGGCAAGTGTGCGCCGCCCAAAGTGCTGCCAAGTAAACTGTGGTCGCGATTAATAAAGTAAACACTTTGGGTGCCGCGATGGACGCACCGGCACATTCACTGGACATTGCTGAATTTACTGGTGTTCTCCGCGTATTACAGCTTCCACTTCTAATTTTTCACTCATAAAATTTATTCACGCCTAAATTTTTCTTGATCAATTATTAAGCGAGAGGAAAGAAAGTCTGAAAGGGTGCCCGAACTGTATTTTCTTGCACATACTCTTCTCGTCGATATTGTCAAGCTAGTGATTGTCATTGACACGTACAATCGATCAAATATATTCTTGTAAAGGAACGCGTTTGATCGTTGCTTTGACGGACTATTTGACCTGTCTTCTCAAAGACATAATATTGACGAATTGTTACGATGCAACTGGACAGTATACAAGGGTGATCAGTTATACCAATAAATATCAAGTTGATTTTCAAAATTATCACCAGTTTGGTGAGTTGGTTCAAAGAAGATGCTCGACTCTGTGAAAATCATAATGGCTTCAAACCACGCTCACTCGTACTTTGCTCTTAAATGTTGCCGGTTCTATGCGTGCAAAACGTAAATATATTGATAGTTTTAGGTAAAGCGAGCGAATACTTATTGAATGCAAATTCAAGAAGGACAATGCTTTCTGCCTTTGCCTCAAGTCTTAAGCAAAACAGTTGTTAACAGAGCATAAATGAAGTCAAATGCGAGTTGTATTGTCATGATTCGGCTTTCAACTTTCATAATCTTGCTGACCTTTGCTTTAATCTTTCTCCTGGCGCTAGTTTGTCACGTGGCGACAACTTTCATCATATACAATCATTTAGCAACCGTAATTGTTGGCTATAGTAGTTCTGGAGGAAGGATTAGTGGTGAACAATATCAGCATAACAGTATATCCTTTGAAGAGGAAATGAAGTTCAACTTCACTTGCGATGCGGTAGTCAAAGGCGAAGAGAATGCTGTGCGAATAGCAAAAAAGTGGCAATATCAATCTGCATTTAAGAACGCCTCTCGAATATTGGATTTGATGGATGACTGCTCCACATTTAAGAGCCGATTTTTCTTTCCCTCTGTGACATTGAGCGCGGAGGAGGCAGATTTTCCGCTGGCCTATGGCCTGATTGTCTACAAAAATCCAGAACAAGTCGTTCGAATGCTCAGTTCAGTGTATTGGCCTCAGAATCTCTACTGCATTACTTACGATACAAAGTCCACCCAATTGTTCAAGGACATTCTGAATAAACTGCCAAAATGCTTCCCGAATGTTCTCATACCAAAGGAGAAGTATAAAATTGACTGGTGCGGATACGGAGTACTTCAGGTAGATAGGCTGATGACTTAGGCGTGTATATATTGGCAGCTAATAGAGTTTTCCGCAACATTTTTTCTCTCGAATAGACTGAAATCTTCTTATACAAAATTTTCAAGCACTGCGGGTTGACTTGAGAATTAAAATTGCAGTTTCGGAATTACGAATTTAGAAAAATTCGAAAGCTGTATTTCTGAGGATTCGGGATAGATCTATCCACTCGGGGTATCCCACCAAAAAGATATTATAATTCGTTTAAGTGTGTAGCCACCTAAATCTCCCAACCATACCTATGACACTCAAATCCGTGCACAAATCATATTCAGAGTTGCAGAGAGAGAAAAATTCGGGATTTGAGTTTAGAATATTCTCTTGTTCAGTATACTGTAACAATTGTTGTTTATGACTCGATATAAAGTGGCTCATCTTCAAGCCAATAATACTATTTCTTTCCCTGTAGTTAATAATTTGAACTAACATCGTAATGAAATAGAGGTCACCAGATATGAGCCCAAGACAGAGGTATAGAGTCCCCTAAAGACTGAAAAATTTCAAGAAAAAATGAGAATTATTTGACCTATCTTAGATGGAAATATTTTGAGGTATGAACTGAATTGCATTGTGATGATTGCAAATAATATTACTTCTCCCCGATTCTGGTCGGTCGATATTTTGCCATAAAAATTCTTTTATTTGAGTATGCTCGCATTCACTACTTTTTTCTCTCATTCTTCAGGCAGCAATGAGCTGTTTGGAAGTGTTAACTGCGAGGGGAGAAGTAAACTGGCGCTATTATCAATACATGAGCGGCAGCGACCTCCCACTGAAGACAAACCTGGAAATGGTTAGGATATTCAAAGCGTTGAACGGTTCATTCAACAGCGAAATAAGCCAGTTTCAAAAATGGAGAATAACGAAAATTTCGGCACCACCACCTGGGAATCTCACCATTTTCAAGTCGAGCTTTTCAGCGACGTTTAGTCGCGAATCGGCAGAAGTGATTGTGAATAATAATATTTCAAGGGAATTCTTTGAATGGTTAAATAGTTCTTACTGTCCGGACGAAACGTTCTGGACGACGATTGCTGGCAATCCTGAAAGTAACGCACTTATTTTTGCATTGATGAAATAGGTTCAACTTTAACTTGTTCAATAGAAGCACCTTTTAGGACAATATTATTTTTCCCGAGGCTTTGATTCTTCTTGCAATTCTTGAGCAACGGGTTAGTATGTTGGCAGGTGAGAGATTGCGGCAAATACATATGCAATAGCACAGTTGAAAACTAACTATGTACTAAACCATTGCTTATAAACCTATACCCATTATTTAAGAAGGATTACTCTGATTGAACATGCTTTGTTAGACCGAAACGAGCTAGTCTCATACAACCGTAGTTTCTTCTGACCTTACAAAATATTGTTCAATTTTGCTAATCGAATAATTATGTAAGCGGCAAACACAATTAAACTGTTTTAAACTGCATTTATTGAAATTTTTGAAGAAAAAGCAAAGCATTTGCTGCAAAAAGACATCGTTCACGCTGATGCATTCGAATAACGTGCATCGTCGTTTTGTATCATGAAACGCTCGAGACCGCAATGGATTACACTTAGATGCTGCCTTATCATCGAAGGAGACTATCAAATAAATATAAAATGATTTGTTGAGAGATTTGAGCTCTAGTATTTGAACGGTTCAAGCTGTTTTATCAACGCGTCGCTTTGAAAATTATAACATAACTCGCTTGGATGACTAATGACTGCTAGTAATATACTTAGTTATCGACGAAATATATTTATGAAGGTACATTGTTTGCTTCATAATTTTGAAAGAAGCTAAATAAATCTCTATAACGTGATCTTGATAAGTGTAATGTGTATATTTCAGTTATAAAAATGCCTGGAGGATTTCCTGGTGAGCGTTGGCTTGAAGAAAAGCTGAATCATGCTAATCAAACCAAAGAAGACAATCTTTATTACGTTTCACGCTATCAAGTTTGGCCAAATACTCCGAGTCTCTGTTTAGGTATTTTATGAATTTCTTTAATAATTTGCTTGCAACAGAGCTATGTATGCGTTTTTGAACGGGCAGTTTACCTTGTTCCAGAAGTTTATGAGCAATGGGCCCCGCTCACTGAACTCCGATAATATCATACGTTGAACCCATTTTTCGCCGACTGCGATTGATATATTTCATGAGCCCTCCCATAATTACAACGAATTTTCCTTATCCGCATATGCAGCAACTTCAACTCCCTACTGCCCTGTTTCTCTGCGAGTTTTCAATCTGACTGTCTGGGTTCTTTTCATTGATTAGAGCCGACGTATTTCGTTCAACATGTGCAAGTTACAGCACGCTTTATTTGCATTTACAAAAGTCTATATTCATCCGAATAATCATTACTGTCAACTATGAAAAGTTGAGGAAATTTTCCTGTAAACCGTATTGAATCGACTCCTATCGGTGCTTTAAATGTTGTTTGTGGCGAAAACATTTGGTTTTAGAATAATATAGCGTCTGGATTTTGTCTTCAGTATACCGTATAAAATAATGAATTTCAGGTTCCTGGTCTTCGGGATCTTGCGTCTTCGGAGTTGACGATCTTCCCGCTATTTCAAATCGAAAAGAGTTAGTTATCCATAAATTATATATGGACTATCAACCTGCGGCTTATTTCTGCCTGCTTGAGATGCAAAGGCAGAGGACAAGTTTTCCTGTACCCGTTGACGCTCATTTCTACTCAAACTTGGCCGGACCGCGCCACGTTCGTGCCAACGGCAAATATACGAATTTCTGGCCTGATAACTTTTGAATCATATTTTAAGTGAAATTTTTGATTGCTTCTGCCGTCTTATTGGATTATAGAGAGTAGAAATCGTTTATAACGGCATCGCTTATAGCGAGCAGGATCGGCCGGACCCGATTCTGTATGTTTTTATCGTTTGTAACGACAATAGCTTATACTGGTCATAATCTGTCACTCCTCATTTACCGGTATGAACGATTTCCACTGTACAATGATCGACACTGACGCGAATCACAGCAATGAGATGATTATAGTGCACCACATTCTTTGGCCGGTCTCCAGTTTTGTTGAAACATTGAAAATATTTCTTCATCATTAATAACTTTACGAAATGAATACTGTATTGCACCCTATTACAACACGGTGCAAGGCTGACTGTGATGGTTCAATTAAAATAAGTAAGGAAGAGTTAAAATGGATAATAATTCACTATTTTTACGTTAATAGTAGCGAAAAACGTCAAATTGCAAATATAATTAGATTAGTAATGCTTTTAATTAACATATTTGCTTACATTTATTTGCTTTGTAATAAAATTCGCTGCCTTTTACACTTGAATCTTATCTTTACGAGACTAGAACTCGATTCTCTTGTTATTGACGGAGTAATTTTGACTGTGAAAGTTTTAATAAAGTTAAAAATAGCGTTTCAGATCATATCGCAAAATAATACTCTAACCTGTTCTTAATTAGGATTTTCACCATTTTCAGTATATTACACGGTCTTGCATCGCAATTTGTATCTTTCGCATTCAGTTTTCGTCAACTTTGCAATGGATTTTGTCATCTTGAAATTCAATTCAAGCACAGTTTTGGCGGAGTTGAATGCAAATGTTACGCAATACGATGCAAGAGCGCATAACTTACTATAAAGTTCATATCTGAGTGTACTTCAGTTCCACATCGTATAACCGTGAATGTTAATATGCTATGTGCACTTATAAAAATGTGGAAAATGTAATACTCTTCCGTTCGTACTTTGAGTGCGGCCGTTTAGTATCGACATGAATTTAATACATAGAGCCACGCCCCACTCTGCAGGCTTGTCAACATGATCATAAGAAATATCCCAATCGTGCAGGCGCTGCTCATTAAAATTTAGGACCCATAAAAGCCTAGCGCTGTTCATCTTATCAGCGCATACTGAAAGCCGCGTCATTTTGTCGGTATCATTTTGCAGCGGCTTCATTTGTTTTATCCCCTTTTCCAACTGTTCTCCTGTTTTGAAATTTGGGCAAAAGACGTCCTTGCCACGTAGAAGTGTCTATGAAGCCATGTTCTTATTTAGAATAATCGTTTTCGTTACGATACAGATTGGTACGTCTCGTTTGTTGTGCTTCATTTAATTCAATAAAAAGCTTGCACTTGTACAGTTCTGCCGAGAATTACTGCACAAAAGTAATAATATATTGATATACAATGTGAAAAATTCTCAAATAAGGCATATTATTCAACCCAGAGTGTAAGCACATGCGGTGCTGTTTATTTATTTACAATGCGTATGTGGAGAAGAAACGGTAAAGTTGCTAAATTACCGTATGTAACCGATACGGCCTCCCCGTTCAAGTGGTACCTCCCCGGCAGACAGTCTTTCTACTAAAAGCAGCTCGAGAAAGAGATCCCCTAGCGGCTCAATTAAAATGATCAGAGCTATTATAATGAGCATGGATTATGATGTAATGTTTTTCAAAAGGTTTTTCCTATTAAGTCACTCTTAAAATGCTATCAGGGATAAGACAGCACCAAAAATAAGCAAAATTAATTTAGCATGTAAAGCTGACGGCCAGAGACCATCCAGCGAAGGATATGAATTCTGGACAGCGTTTATTCCTAACAAACAAGGTCCTTTGTTGACGAATGCATCTTTGACAATATTCAACACAAACAACTTACCTTCAACAGTTAACGTCACTTATAATGGCCTCGCTGGTTCTTTTGTCAAAACAAGCTCTGTACTGACTGTAGAGTCAACAAACATGGCAACGGTAGATTTAAATTTTGTATATAATTTTGCATCATTTAAATCTTTGAACAATCTTTTGAAAATTGAAAGCTAATAATAAATATCTTTTGAACAAATGGTGAAATTTTTTCGATATTTATAGAATGACGCTAAATGTTAAACACAGAACTCTTCGAAACTGACCCTCTTTGGGCCAATCCCTTTCGCCAGATGTTGGTTCGTGGACTATAATAGAATACACAAATATTACTTATCCTATATATTGTTATTTCGCGTAAGAGCACACTGTTATTATTACAGAGACTACGTTGTGACAGTGAAAAATGTTTCTTATTAAAGTTAACGCGATAACAGCATGTCTTGTAAAAGAATATCAGAAGTGTGTTTTAGTTCGCTCTACCTTCGTCGGTGATTGATGAATCAACTACCGAAACGGGATTCAACCCGATTGCTCCCGTGACTGTTTATATCAGCGCAACACAGCCAGTCAGTATAATTGCGTCGAGCATTACCGCTGATGGCTCGGCTGGAGATCGCTATCTCGTACTGCCGACTACGCTTCTGCAAAAGAATTACGTAGTCGCTGGGCGCAGTCAAATCAACGGGCAGCAGTCAAGCTTTGTTCATATGGTAAAATTTTTATCTTTTGATACACACTTACAAATTACGTATTGTATAATAATACGGTCGTCTCTAATATAATGATATATCAGCGTTGATTTAAGAAATGAGGTCACTCTTTTTCGTGTTACCGACTAAATCTACTGACACCTTAGCGTTAAGCGTATGATACCTTGCTATGGGTAAAATATACTCGATGGAAGCGCTCTATTGCGCAATCTACTGTGCATGTTGAGCAATTAGCTTAAAAAGCATGTCGCTTTGCTACTTGGCATGTTGAGGAATGCAACAAAAATTTCAAATCAAAAGTTGTCACGTTGTGATTATAAAATAGCGCGGTGGTCTCCAACAATATGATCTTTTTCAATTGTGCGACTTCTTGTGGATAAGCAAAAAATTGCGTGCGGCCGTAATGCAAAATAAATACAGCACGTACGTGCAATTATCGATAACAATAATTCGATCCCTTTATCACGCTGTGGTAGTAGGGAAGTGGAGAGTAGAGATGTTAGGTAATAATATGTGACTTTTATAAACCGTTCCATTAAAACGCACCGACTTAACTTACGCTTAATACGTACTTCTTCCGATCTATGAAAAAACATTTAAAAAAATAGAATTTTTACCTGAACCTTTCTGGAATCGCGCCTTAATAACAAATAACAACGCGAACTGATTCATTCTTGCAGGTATATATCATCGCGACTCAAGACGGCACGGAAATTAGTACCCGTATTTTGGGTCTAAACGGAGCTTCGACACAACCAATGAGTGCGGGTGAAATGCTCAAATATACAACAGACGACGAATACACGATTGCAATCAACTCGTCCAAGCCAGTCGCACTAGTGGCAGGTGATTGAGTGCAAATTTTGTGCTAATAACTTTTTTGCGAGCCTTCTTTGTTTTAATTTGCAAGTTGTATGGATACCATGCATGTCGCAGCCGCTGCCTGAGTAAAAATTAACTTTCAGATGGCTTCCCTCCATTTTTGGAAAGAGATCTTGCAAAACTCATGGGAATTTTTTATCACTAATGTGCAGCTGATCCCGATCGAAATTACTATTACCTGATACACTATCTTAATCCAGGACCATTTTAATATATCAAAACTGGTTAAATCTATACCGCTCTAGTGTACCTTTCGATAAATCTATGCTGTCTCTGTATCATCTCGTTTGATCCTAAATTCAGTATCTTAAAGTACGATGGAGTCACATGGTGCATGACCGGTGCTTGAGTACTAAAATAGTCTAACTTCTCCTTTCGTCAGGCACAACATGTTTCACGTACGCTGATGGACGATGCGACCATCAAGCCTATATGCCTCTTCCCGTACCTGATTCCTGTTCAAATCCCGGTGATCAACTCTACTTGTTGGCCGATATAAACGGCAATAACAACAACTACTTCGTTGGCTCAACTTACGACTGCAACATTCAATATGACTTTGACAGCATGAGTCCCAGTGGAGGCGGATCCGGCCGACTGAATCCGATTGAACCCGTGCAGATGTTCAATTCTTCGGCATCTCCCGAACAGAATTCGCAAGGCACTCATACGATTACCACAAACATTAATCCCCTGCAAATCATCCGACTCGGTCAGAATCCTTCATATCAAGGTATAGTCGACATCAAAATGATTGTTTATCCTACGCGTTTATTGGTCAATCATTTTGTTCTTCGTTATAAATTTTATTGGAGGAAAAGAGCATAATATTTAGATATCCTGAAATTTTCACATTCATATTTTTCCCTTAACAATTTGCCATGAATTTAATCTGATAATACTTATTTGTCCATGCGCAACATCTTCAGAACGCTCAGCATCTATTTTATTTTGGGTCTTCTCTTAATAATCTGAACTCAAAGGAAAAGTACATTAAGGGAACTATGTGTCATAATTTTTTCAGTATTCAGTGTAAGAACTAAATAATATCACTTGCAAGAAAAGTGATAATGAGTAATTTTGCATAGACACTGATTATTAGAGAAATCAGAGCGTTGCTAACTAATAAATTAATCACAATTATAGCAGACTGCTGAATATAATGTGGTGAATCTGTTAATTACTACTCCCAAAGAAGTGCTGTAATCTGTTGCAGCATTGATAAAGTATCGAATTTTAGGTGTTTACCTCGTTACTGTACCTTCAGTAGCACAGTACGTCACAGGAACAGTTTTCTTCACTGCATTTGGTAGAACTAATAATATTCAAGTAATCGGCGATACAGCAGCGCAGCAGAGCGCGCTTTTGAACGGCCAGGCCGCCGCCCTTGGATTTTGGCAACCATACAACAATGTCGATGGATATAGTATTACGCACGTGCCTGTCGACCTAGGGCAATTGTACAATTTCACAGCCAGCGGAAAATTTATTATCACTGTGTATGGGCAGGGTGGTGGAATGTCGTATGCATACTTGCCGGCTGTAAATGCGCCGAGTTACGGTAAGAAATTTCCATTTTAGCTAAATTAAATGAAATATGCATAAAAACATTTTTACAATTAAAATGTATCAAATTCACGCGTTCTTTAAACACACGTAAAGAATGAGGTTGCATTTTACTCAAAAATAAGGAAACAAATAAAATTATGTACGCAGCACTTTTGTACTTTAGTTGAAAGCACATTATTATGCAATAGATTGCTGTCTACGCATTATGCATTGCAGTAGCATGACAAATATTTAATGGCTAGACATGAAATTGCTTGAAGAATTAATGGAGGGCGACTTCCATGTGTCTCTTCGAATGAAGCTTACTTTCAGTCATTCAGTTTTTTAACCTATCTCCATACACATCAATGGTTTCAATACTTTCATTTTTAGTTTCATCTTCTTCAACTTCACTCAGTACTTCTACGACAACAACCACTTCAGTTCCATCATCGACTTCCACGACAACAACTACTTTAATTCCATCATCAACGTCCACGGCAACAACCACAGGGTGCGTAAAAAGTTCTGATACCTCTACATTTTTGCTTATAACTCTCTTCACAATCGTTATTTTGTTTCGTTCATTAGTTTATTGAGTTCATCTCTTACTGCTTTACAACTTCTTTGAACAGCCTATGAGTCTATCTTTACATCTTAAAATTTTATGCCATGAAATATTCTAATGACTTTAAATAAAGTTGCACAGGATGCGGCAGAAGTTTTTTTGACAAAGTTTGATTACCAATGATCCAAATTAGCTAAAACTTGACAAAAGTAATCTTCGGATGTTGGGCTTTCATTTGAAAAAAGAATTATTGAATAAGGTCATGGCGTCGTCAAGATATGGGCCAGCAAAGATAAGCATTCATTTGGAAACAAACTGCCTGCCAAACTTGCTGGTATGGGAGTGAAAACCGACAATGAGACCTGATCTTTGCCTGGCCATATCTTGACGACGCCATGACCTTATTCAATAATTCTTTTTTCAAATGAAAGCCCAACATCCGTAGATTACTTTTGTCAA
>NIUQ01003388.1:0-29169 GCA_002796945.1 Plectus sambesii
AGCGGGCGTTGAAGGTGCAGAGGCGGAGGTCGACACGGCGGGTGGGTGGTGGTCGTGGTCTTGGTAAGTTCATGTCTGAGTCCAGAAAATGGCCTGGGGTCCCGAGATTAGATCGCCTCTCTCCGTTTGCTGATCCCGCGCCATCGGACGGGGCAGGGACGGAGTGCGGGGGACTGAGGCAGGGGTAAATGCTGGTCGTAGCCCAGTGAGTGCCACCTCAGGAGGCTGGCTGGGCCGTCCTGAGGGCGGGGATGAGCCCCTGGCAGGGTACCTCCTGTGTTGGCCGATGATGAACCCTTCACGGCTTGGTTGAACCTGCCTGGGGGCTAGCCCCTGCCGTAATTCGCGTTGCATCCCCGTTCACCCCCCTACCACGGTGAGGTACAGGTAGGATTTTAGGGAGGATGGTGCTGAAGTAACTGTTAATGTGTCATCAGTGCTAACGCGTGAATCAAAAAAGCGCGTCTAGGGTGTAACTGTCATTTATTTATATGCTGTTCGGATAGTGAATCGGTGAAAACATGAAGCAATGGTGACAAGATGAAACGCAATTTGATTGTGCCGTAATGACTATTGCGAAGTTGCATAAAACGCCGTCATTTGCCGACAGCAAATGAAGCTCAACAAATATACAAGTCAAGGCTTGCATTTGGTTTCGCGAGACAAACAAGGTAAAACATTTGCTTGCATTTTTGTGGTGGTGAAACATGGTGAAATTCAGCACGGTGGTCAGCACGAGAGACGCAATGGCCGACGAGCGTACGATCACAGAGAACGCATCGGGAAATTCGACAACCGAGCAAGCCACAGACGGCATATCAGCTACATCGAAGGCCAACTCACACAGAGACAAAGGCCAGTATTAGCAGCTGGAACGCAATATACGCATCAAGCGCGTCCAGCGACAACGAGAACGACCAACGCAACCGGGCTGACGTACACGCGAGTCATCAGCGAGCCGTAAAGTATAATGAGTCAATGAATAAATCAGAGCAATAATTATCGATAACGGAGCGAGGCTATGACGTCACACGCTGCAGTGCCTTTAAAACTGATACCACTTCTTCTTCTTCTTCTTCTCGCTCTTCTTCTCATACTTCTCCTTCAGCATGAAAGATCGGCGCGCATATTCCTGCGCGTTGATGTCCAATTGTTCCGTTTGTTGTGCCACATTGATCAGATTCTCACCGCGCTCATGCAGCGCCTGAAATTATCGCATTTTTATCTTTATCTTCTACATCTATTCAACCATACACACCGTCTTGCATCGCAATTCGTAACTCTGAATACAACTTCGTCAAGTAACGTTCCGATTGCGCGCATAGATGACGAAATTGAGAGCAAAAGAGCAAAGATAATGAAATCGAATGTGAAAATGACGAATTACGATGTGAGAGGGAGTGAGGAAAGAGGGGGATGGGAAACTGACATTTTTAGTGTAGGCGGCGGTTTGAGCGGCCGAGCTCCTCTGATTCGAAACACCATTTCTGTTGCTGTTGGGGCCGGGGTTGACACGAACGAAGCTCTTCATAGGCTTGCCGCACTTGTCGCCGACTAAAAATTTGACAATTAGCCAATTGAGCATTAAGTAGAGAATACGACTAAAAATTGTAATCTTACAACGATCGTCGAGGTCGACCTGTTCCTGACTGTCGCCATCGATAAGTCTCTCCTCGCTTTCGATTGCTTGGCGCTCCGCCACGCAATTCTTCGCCTTCCGCATTAGCCACTTGGGCAGACTGGTCAGACTATAGCCCATTATGAACCGCAGGACGCTGTGGGGAAGATCGAAACTGTTGGGGTTTGGGGCAACAATTTATTCCGACGAGAGTGGTCGTACAATAAAAAAGGACGCGGGTTAAGGAGGATACTGAGTAGCGTGGGGAAACGACCGACTACTGGGAGAGAGAGTAACAAAAATGATGTAAGAATGATATTACAGAACATCGTTGTATATGCCACGTACGATTAGCAGTCAATCGCCGCAACACTGCAGAGGTGAAGTAATGTGTCATCCGTAGGCACGTAGAGACGAATACGGACCGCACTTTGGGGCGGAGCTTAATAACGTAGGGTTTCGTGTTGAGATTCAGTGAAATAAATTCATTCTACGGGCACATGCGTGTACAGTGATGACGTATATATACTGGACCAGTTTCATATCGCGTATTTTATTAAAATCATGTTTCAGCTAAAGTACGTGCAAAGTCCTGCTTTGTAAAGTTGAGGATCTAGCAAAGTTTGTAAGCTTTGTAAAGACTTAACCAATCTAGAATGAAAACATGAAAATATGACGACTGAAAAGTAAAGCAAAGAAAAGAGTTGACATAAAATTTAATGAATGAAGAAATGAAATTGGGGCAAAGAGTTAACTGACTTGATGAAATTTTTGAACAAACTTACAAGTTTTCGCACTTTGTGGCTATTACTCCTCTTTTATTGCATTTGCTTTTTTCTATGACCTTCGTTGAAAAGCAATGAAACTTTTTTAGATATTTTCAATTTATATAAAATTGAAAAAGCAATGCTACGTTACTTTATGGATGTTATATGTTTCCCATCACAGTTATCTCTAAACTTATCTTAGTTTTGACTTCTTTCTCTTTTTTACATTTCACTGCCTTTTCGCACACGACAAGTTTTACTCTAGTCCTTAAAGTACGCGATATGAAACCGATTCAAGGGGCCGGTTTCACATCGCGTACTTTAACTAAAGTCGGACTTTACGCAATGATGAAGGATAGGCCTTAAGTCCGACTTTAGCTAAAGTATGCGATGTGAAACCGGCCCAATGATTACGAACTCCAATAGCGCACTTCAAAATCGCGCGTCGGTCGTTTACGGTAGTTTTCAGCTCCCGCCCAAAAGTGCGGTCCGTATTCGTCTCCACGTTCCGGAGGCGGAGCAGCATGGCGCACCGGAAAGATGGACGTAGTATTAGTAAGTTGTTTTTCGTTGCGGGACCCAATTTTTCTTAATAAAATGCACTGTATTGGTGCCTCCAAAGGGAGAATCCAGTCAATTGTCATGTGAATAATGAAAGTTCCGTGCAGGTAGAGCACGCAACAGCCATATGAACTGTCCTACGTGAGAGAAAGACAGTTTAGGCCCGGTTCGCCCTTCACAATTGCCGAGGTTAGGCAGTTGGGGCGGCGAAGGAGAGGGGGAAAATGGCTAATTAGCTGACTGACGCTATGGCAGGTGTTGTAAACATATCAAAGATAGCACTCGGGACCGACCCAAAGTGACGCTATGACCTGACGCTATGGCCGACTAATTGCCTGTACAAAACATAGTACACTTTTTCGGGACCGGGGAAAAGTGACGCTATGGGCGATGTCGCTATGGCACGGCGCACCAGCAGTCACAATCTCGAAATTCCTCGAACTTCAGGTTTTTCAACAATAAAATGAAAGCTTAAAAATATAGTTAATATAGCGTTAGATTCCCAACGGAGCGATCTATTATTGTATGAAATCCAATTTTGAATTTAAGCTTACATCGAAAAGCAAAAAGATAAAATCGAGAGCTCCATAGTAAACGTAGTTCGGAGATTACTAGGCAATAAAGTAACATACAAAAAATATTGTAGGTATCGAAATAAAGAGCTTAATAATTTATATTATTGTATAAAGCCCGAATTTTAATCTAATTAGAAGCTAAAAAGCAAAAGCTGAAAAACAACGTTAACTGAGTATATGGCAACGTGCAAGCGCTAGTACAAATCTGGTGCGCCGTGTATGGAAGATGTTGACTGTAACTGTTAATGTGTCATCGGTGCTAACGCGTGAATCAAAAAAGGCTACGGTGTAACTGTCGTTTATTTATATGCTGTTCGGATAATGAATCGGTGACAACATGAAGCAATGGTGACACGATGAAACGCAATTTGATTGTGCCGTAATGACTATTGCGAAGTTGCATAAAACGCCGTCATTTGCCGACAGCAAGTGAAGCTCAACAAATATACAAGTCAAGGCTTGCATTTGGTTCCGCGAGACGAACAAGGTAAAACATTTGCTCGCATTTGTGTCGTACATAGATATTACGTAGCTGATTGCAATAAAAGAAATCCATCAACTTTATACGATATAACAAGAATGTGCAAGCAATACTGGCGAAAAGTATTCAAAATCGTCAAGCTCGAAAATACATGCGCGAAACGCCAAAAAGGTACAGACAACCAGCCAAGCGATGTGTTATGGACGGGCGTCGTCGTCAGCGTTGTTCGAAGAAGCACAAAACAGATAGCAGATTTTACATTGCCGTCCTCGCACGACCCAAAAATGAGGAATGTGAACGCGAAATAAAGCCAATAACAATAATCGAAAGTACAGCTTGTACATTTGTAAAGAACGACATTTCCTATTCTATACTCACTTTGTTTTGCACAAATGCTCCTAACATTCGAGGAAGGCAGGAGCAGAGCCAGGAGGAGAGAAACATAAGTCGCTCCCTAAATGCGGACATCTCTCTAAAGTGCAATATAATCGTAGCGCCTCTACGACTATTACTTGCAGTACGCGCGTCCAAGTAATCTGATCTCTCATCGATAATTCAATTGCTTGGAATGATTCTTACATCGTAGAGACTGATGTCGCAATTATTTGTGCTCGTGAAAAGTAGGCGAGGCATTGTGTTTCGGGCTAAGAGCGCGTTCGGACTCGACTAAAATAAGAAAGAGCACGCTAGACACTCCGCAGGAAGTCATCATTTTTCCATCAATATCAGCCCGCAGACTGTCAACCCTGGCGCCGCTCCTAAAGGAAGGTTTCAGACACGAACAAAGTAGAAATGCGGAACATTGCCGGCAAGATATACAACTTTGTGAGTGAATGCTGATGATGATGGAGAAGTGCAAGAAGATTACGCGTCGGCACCTAGGCATATTGTGGCAGGGGAGGCGTTACACAACTGTGGGCATTACACAACTGTGTGTGGGAGACGACGGATGAAAAAAGCGACCGCTGCTCGACCAAGGCGAGCAGCATAACTGAGCAAGAACGAAGAGCAGCACGGCTACGGGCGGAAGAGCACAGCCTAGCGTCAGTCGACTTGAGGAGGCACGTAGTTCGGCTGCACCGACACGAAGTAGTCATCGAAGAAATGGTACAGGTGTTCGAAGGTGGGCCGTCGATCAGGGACTTTGTCCCAACACTTGAGCATGAGATCGTAGATCGGCGCGGCGCATTCGCGCGGACACGGCATCCGGTAGCCGCGCTCCACCTGCTCGATCACCTCTCTATTGTGCATGCCTGAATCAGTGTCAACCGTAAGTTCCGTCATACGCAACAACCGCGCCGCCACCAAAGCCTACCTGGATAGGGCACTTGTCCCTTTGTAATGATTTCGTGCAAAAGAATGCCGTATGACCAAACGTCCGATTTGACGGTGAAATTTCCAATCACCGCCGCTTCCGGGGCCGTCCATTTGATCGGGAACTTGGCGCCTAAACAAGCGAAGCGAGTGAATGGCGCTAAAGCTAATCGAATTCATCCACCCTACCTGTTCGAGCCTCGTAAATATCCTCCTCCATCAGCTTGCGCGCCAACCCAAAATCGGCCACTTTCACCACTGGGACGCCGGAGATTTTTTCCCCGACCAAAATGTTACGTGCAGCCAAGTCGCGGTGGACCAATTTGCGGTCCTCCAAGTACATCATACCATTGGCAATCTGGAAGATTGAGATAAGAAGAGGTAAGGAGAGAAAGAGGGAATAGAAAGCGGACCTGGGCACACATATCGACGAGCGCTTGAAGGGAAAGACTCTGGCCGTCGCTGCGGAGATAGTGCAACAAGGAGCCGTTTTGCATAAACTCGGTGATGATGTAGAAGGGTTCCTCCTTGGTACAGACGGCGTAGAGCTTGACGAGGTTGGGGTGATCGCAGTGCTTCATGATGGAAGCCTCGCCGAGGAACGCCTCCGACGACATCGTGCCGGGCTTCATCGTCTTGATCGCCACCTCCACGATCCCTCGCCATTTGCCTGCACACAACAGTTCACTTTACCGCTATCACTGCCGCAATGAGCCAGTTTCATATCGCGTACTTTAGCAAATGTCATATTTAAGGGTTATACTTTATCACTGCGTTAAGAACGACTCTCAGCTAAAGTCCGCGACATAAAACCCACTAAATATCAACGCTATGCACTTACCATACCACACCTCGCCAAAGTTGCCGTCGCCGAGCTTTCTCTTCAGCTGCAGCTGGTTGCGCGGAATCTCCCAATTCTGTTGCGTATCGTGCGACAGTTCGGGGCGAGTGGGAGCGATACGAGGCGCGGGGAAGGTCAGTTGACAGCAGAGCCCGTCCGCCACTTCTGCAAACAATCAACGTGGGCGTTGAGGACAAATGTGGCGTGTCAGTAAACGCCGTACCCGAATAGTAACGGACGAGTTCCTGCAGCGTTTTGAAAGTGCGTCGAGTGGTGATGAAGAAGCCGCCGTCGTCGTCCAAGCGTTTGATCTTGTAGTGCTTGACGCTGCCGCCGCGCTGGTCGTCCGAGTCGCGAATCGTGAGGGCGAACTCGCCTGAAACATTCTCGCCGATATTTAAGCTCGCTCGACAAGTAACGCGAGAGAGAGAGAACGAATGCGTACGGGTGTCGGCTTCTCGCTCGCGTATCAGGAACGTTCCACGAGGCAGATTATTTTGGAGGACGAGCCGTTCGGCTCGGTTACGAGGAATGCGCCCTGCGTACCATCTAAATCACGTCATATTATACGTAACATCGGCGATTAGTCATTTATTCCAGTTGTTCCAATCGCTTACTCTTCGCTTTCCACTGTCTGCTGCTTGGCGACAAAGTTGCGCGGAACATAACCCGATCCGCCCGTTCGCAAATGCTGTACATACCACCAATCGGCGTTGCTGAAAATACACTCGAATAGTAAGTGTAGCGACTCGAAGAGAACGCGCTTGCCTGTCATCAAGCAGCAGCATCTGATCGCCTTTTTGGAAGCTCAAATCACCGTCCGCTCTCGAATCGTAGGGGTACAACGCGACCAACACAACCGACTGTGGCTCCATTCCTAAACGTCCGACACTTTAGCTTGCCAACACCGCCGCCTAATAGTAGCGACACAAAGAAATCCTACCAATTCCTTGATGATGAGCTTTCTTGCTGGCGGTGCGCGGCGTGTCGCCGCCGAACGTATTCTTGCGCGATACTGGCGGAGTGTCGGAGCTTCTGTGTCTGTCGAAGTCGTTTAGCCTATTGTTGCCGATCGGCGAACCGATCGGATGCTGCTCCTGGTGAATAAGGGGCGCGCGAGATGAAGTCGCTGCCGAAGTCGTTCCATTGCTTTGCCCAACGCCGCCGCCGATAACCGTCGGTGCGGTTGGCGGTCGCCGCTGAATGTTCAAACAGTTGCCCATATTGCTGCGCGACAACAAGCGCCGTTTGGTTGATGAGTCACCGCTGCCAGAAACAAGCTGCCGCCGCTGCTTCGAACGCAGTCGAATAATCCAAAATCTCTGCTCAAGACAAAGCGCTGCTTTCGCATTAATAATGCGAGCGAAAACAACTTCTCTGCTACAACAGCTTCATTGCTCGAACAAGAAAGAGCAGAAGCAGGACTAAGCAAAAGGAGCGGCTTCTCGGCGAGCAGTAAACGCCTACAGCCGCCACCCCTCCAGCGTGATGCGTAGTCGACTCGACTGCTGCCGGCGAGTCGTCGGTGTCGATTGATTTTTATTTGTCGCGCGACCCGATTGAGTATCACTTTCTGCGCGCGGTGAGCGGTAGAAGAGAGTGACGCAGCCGAGTATGTTTACGCGGCGGGGTAGTCGTATCGCCTCTCCAGCGAGCGTTCCACTTTCACCACTGCGCCAGGCGCGGTGTTCGGGCAGCGCAGCCGATCGGTGACCGTCGGAGAGCGAGCGAAAACGACTACCTATTTAAGAGTGGCGCATCGGCCAGCTCGCCCCTTTCTGCCGCTTCGTCATCGGTTCGCCACTCGATCGGCGTCGATAGCATGAAGAAGACCATGAACACCAACCTAACTAACCGCGTGTACAATCGACAGCGAAATGCGTCGGTAAGAAAATCAATGATTCTCTCTCTTGCTGCGCGTATTCGAGCTTCTCTTGGCGGCGCCTTCGATTGCAATTGTTTTTTGCTCCATTTCATCGAGACAGTCGACGATATCTTCAGACTAGCTCGTTTCAACGCCACTCGTATGCGTCGGAGGATCTAGTCAAGCGTCTCGGATTGGAAACCGAGCTGCAGGGTCATACGGGCTGTGTAAATTGCCTCCAGTGGAACGAAGATGGAACGTAAGCTAGTTGACAATGTGTGCACATGCAAATTCGGAGATTATGAGATCGGTTTGAGGATTTTGGCAAGCGGGTCGGACGACCAGCACGTGGTATTGTGGGATCCGTTTAAACGCCGCAAGCTGCACGCATTCCACACTGGCCACCGCAACAACATATTTTCCGTGCAGGCATGCGTCTGATTACGCGTGTTGGCGCGTGAAATAGCCGTTAGTTGTTGCAGTTCGTGCCCGAGTCTGGAGATCGTCTGTTGCTGTCGTGCGCTGGCGACAACACCGCGCGTCTGCACGACGTGAATCGAACGGACGACCAGCGCTGCGTCCAGGTTTATGCGTGTCATGCGGCCCGAGTGAAGCGACTCGCCGTCACGGCCGCCGCGCCGCATCTCTTCTGGTCGGCTGGAGAGGACGGACTTGTGCTGTGAGTTGTTGCTGCTGCTCACGCACAGAAGCGCCTAATATGAGTGGGACAATTTAGCATCTACAGTATTTTATCATACAAAATATAGCATCTTGCTCTAATCGGGCATCAGTGTGTGTGGAAAGTCTTGCGGGGAAGCTAAATTGCCTAAAGATGCACGCATACCTTTGACTATAGTCACTTTGCCTGATGTTGGAGTATAGTACACTTTTGGCTCAAAGTCACTTTAGTCAAAGGTATGCGTGCACTGTAACTGGTATTAGGAATTCTTCTGTCGCCCTCTTCTCCTTCACTAAACTCACCAAATTCTCTCCCCTTTTGCAGACAAATGGACATTCGCGAACCCCCCACTTGCACCGCCGAATGCAACCACGTTCTCATCAATCTCATCTACCATTGCGGGCCCGACGCCGAAGTCAAATCCATCGCCATCAACCCCACCCGTCCCGAGCTAATCGCCGTCGGCAGCAACGATCCTTTTGTGCGCGTCTTCGATCGCCGCATGCTGCGTACGTGTCGAGTGGCCATTGGTCAGACGGCTAGTTTGACCAGCGACGACGCGGCGGGAAGCGCGCCGGAAACGTCTGCGCAGTACTACGTGTCTGGTACAGAGCTACGCTTCGCCCTCCCGACTGAATGACCATCGCGTTTGTTTAGGTCACCTGCCAATCATCCACGGCGACTACCGACGCCGACTGCGCCAACTGGCCGTCACCAATCTGACGTTCAGCCCGGCCGGCGACGAACTGCTCGTCAATCTGGGCGGCGAGCAGATTTACCTTTTCGATGTGGTGACAAACCAGCGGAAGGCTTCTTTGCTGACCGATCTAAGCGGGTTGCTCGATCGCGCGTTGATTCGGGCAAATGGTACAATATTTTAAGCGATGTTTGCTGTGGTGTTAACACTGCTTATCGTTGCGGTTTCAGAGAAGCCGTCAACGTCGACAGGCAACGGGTACCATCTTAACGGCACGACAAACGGTCACACTAACGGCGTATCAAACGGCGCATCGAATGGTGCTTCGAACGGCTTTCTACTGACGCAGTCCAAGCCGCCCGGGGCGATGAAGCCACGGGTCGAAGCGCTGAAGCAGCACGCGAATCGCCTCTTCGAGCAGGAGCGCTATTCGGCGGCGATCGCCTTGTACAGCCGCGCGTTGCTGTTGGCGCCCGAGTCGGCCGTGTTGTACGCCAACCGCGCCGCCGCTCTCATGCGACGCGGTTGGGACGGCGACACATACGCCGCTCTCCGAGACTGTTACGCCACATTGCAACGCGATCCCGCGCATGTCAAGGCTTTATTTCGCCTCGCTCGCTGTCTGCTGGACAACAAGATGTACACCGAGGCGCGTCAATGCCTTCGACTGTTCAAGGTGAGTGAAGAAAGTGATATTCGTGCGCGATTGATAGCACTCTTCCGTCTCCAGGCCAAATATCCCGAACAAGCGGGGTCGAGTGCGTTCGACGCGCTCGAAAAGGATGTTCGACGGATAGCGAGCGAATCGACCGGTCGCACCGTTAACGACAGGGACGCTTTGTATTCTTCGCGAAGGCCGCGCGGCACCAGAGCGGTTTCTGTGAGCGCTCCTTCGGAAAGCGGCGCGGAATCGTGCGACTCCGCTCCGGAAGGCGTGTCGATGCTCGACTATCGGCTGAGGCAGTATGCGGCCGATTACAAGCGGCGCTATTGCGGCCATTGCAATACGACGACGGACATCAAGGAAGCCAACTTCTTCGGAGGGTACGTACGATGCTATGGCGGGAGATGCTTGTGACAGTGTGATTGTTTAATTGTTTAGAAACGGGGAATTCATAATAGCGGGTTCGGACGACGGGACGTTTCTGATTTGGGACCGAGCGACGTGCAATATCGTGTCAGTGCTGCGAGGCGACGAATCAATCGTCAATTGCCTGCAGCCACATCCGTCCCTTTGCGTGCTAGCGACATCGGGTATCGAGCAGGTCGTGCGGCTGTGGTCGCCCCGATCCGAGGCAAGTTTTGTCCTTACCCCCTCCCCGACCGGTCGGCTGACGTTCCTGCTTCTAGGAAGATTACGAGAACGAGCGCGCCGTCGCCGACGTCGACGCTGTCGCTACTGCGAATCAGCGCAGGATGAATTCTGATCCTTTGGAGGTAAGTCCGATTTGTCGCGTTGAGATGCATTATTGAATCAATATTATGTCTCAAATCAAAGTTACCTACTTTTACATTGCTCCTTTGAAGGTAATGCTCTCCAACATTGGCTACCATTTCGAGCCGAATCCGTCTGCCGACTCGCCCGGGGAAGGCGCTTCAGTGCAATGCCGTCAGAGTTGAGGCGTTGGCGTTCTATGTGTTCCAGGGCCTGTCTCATAAAACTATTTCAAGTGCGGTGATTGGTCAGAAAACCGTAACTGGAAAATGACCGAGCACCGCGCTGGCAATTCAATAATTGCAATAGTTTTATGAAATAGACCTACTGCTCGCAATATCCGAGATATCTCATTGTTCTAGTACTGCGATGTTTTTTCGGCTAGCTCATTCGTACTTCTGTTCATATGTAATTGTACGATTGAATGAATATGCACGGATAGTTGGTGATAGTCGGGGATGCAAGCAGTCGTCGTCGTCGCATCTGGTAGGAGCCGGTACTTGAAATTTTGATGCTGCGTCTATTCTGTTATCGTTGTACATTCGAAGAAAAATGGTATTGTTGTCTGAATTTCTATGTGCAAAATTTTGTCGTTACTATTATGCGCTCTGTTGCAGTTTTCATGCACTGTATATTTGCAAATTTTCTGCTGATAAAGAATTCAGCAATGATTACCTGAATTGCAACTTCAACCACTATACAAAGCTTACATGTTAAAAAAGGTGAAGTCAACTGAGCATATATCAGAAAGGGGCAATTTTGATCTATATGCTCTACCGCACTGCACAATGTTTTAATCTCGTGGTAGAGGCGTGCAAGTTTTCAGCTGAGCGTTTTCAAGAGGAAATTGCAATTAACGTTGAATACTGTGAATGAATCTTATCGTGCTTGTACCAAAATTTAGTTTCTTGGTAACATGTTCCAAATTTCGGCCGTAGCATGTTTATTATTGTAAACCCTATAAAATGATTGACATTTTAAAAATACGTAAAACGCCCTAAAGACATTTGGTCACAATCACAACAAACGCTGCAGCGCTCACAAGAAGAAAATGACATTTCTTTGAGAAGCACATTATAACAAATGGAATCTCTGACGTAGACAATACGCAGTGATTGTATCGAGAATATTTTCAATCAAAATGAGAGTGGGGGATCTCGAGCACTACAAGGACTAATGTCCTCTGTTTGAGACGACTGATTCGAACGACGCAAGTATATCTGACCCTAGGCGGCGATCACCGGCTGTGGCAAGACTCGAATGACCAAAGAGCGATAAACGAGCGATGAGATGGCACGAAAAACTACAGTAGGATGCGCCGACGGCGGCACAAAAGTATACTCGGCGTCACTGCAATTGAAGGACGACAGCTTGTCACGCTACACTGCTAAGAACTTGGGAAAAGGAAAGAGGAAAAATATGCAGTGATGGTTATGCTTCGGCGAGGGGTAGGGGCAAGCTAATACGGTATTGACTGCGTTTGGTAGCGTGAGAAGTCATCAGGAAAGAGGGTGCCAAGTCGTCATCCTATCTCGATCGATTGAGGGAAATTCAAACGATAGTTTTGCGCGATTAGTTACATTTAATCAGCGAATGCGCCATTACGACGCAAATATCGCTTGTGCCCATAACATGAAATGATCCCCGTTCCGGGTGGGATATTGAGGCTAGCCGCAGCGGCAGCACGCAAGGGAGAATGTCGTCACCGACACTTTTGGTTCATGCGTGGCGCGGCTAAATCGGTAAATGCAACTATTGTGACGCCGAATATACACATAAGAGAGAAAGATTGAAGCAAGCCGTCACTGGTCGCGCCTGAATTGGGCATGCGGCTCATCGGGATCATCACCAAATCATCCCCGCCCTGGGACGTCCTCGAGTATCAGCACTTGATGCCCGAGTCCGATAACTGCTTCAATGATTCTTCCTCCAACAGATCCGCGTAGATTCGAGTAAATAACGGCTTCAGCTCCAAGCTCAGCACCTGAAATAGTAAAGATTTACATTAAATGCATGGCCGACAGCATGTTTTGTACGAGCAGATGGCCCGAGTGAAATGTAAGTGGTCTCATGATTGATTGAGCTGAAGGGGAACTGCAGTCATCTTTAGCAGAAAGTAATGCACCATATTTTGTTTCCAGCTACCTATGACAATATTATATCTATTTATATTGTAATAAATTTACCGTTAAGTAGCTTGATATAATAAAACAATATATGGTAGATTACTCTCCGTTAGAGGTGACTGCAGTTCCCCTTTAAAGAGAAATTCCGACGACCCCTTTTAGTTGTGAGGAGTGTATTGTAGAATTTAATTTGCAACGTATTAGCTGACTATGAATCATATCATTTGTACTGTTGCTGCAGCTGTATTTTTATTAGCTAATCTCTAAGCGCGCTTGTCACATATATCCAATAATAATCTGCGGCACATTCATTTGAGCTTGGACTGACCGGAGTTGCCTTTAAATGGTTATTAACATGAATTTATAGTCAAAATTCTTCGATCAGTAACAAGAAATCGACCGAGCACCGTCGTTGGCAAAGATGAGTTCGCTTTTCAGAGCGAAAACACCGTCTTTCACCAAGAATGATAATCGTTTATTGGTTATTACATACGTAAATTGATAGAAAGTAGCGCTATCGACTATCGAAGCAGTCTGCCTTATTCAATCTAAGATTTCTTGATGCTTATCGGCAAATTTAGACAATATCATCCTACTCGTTCGATTATGATCAGCGTATAGTACCTTATACTGGAGATTGCTCAGTCCATCCTTAAGCCATCGCTGCTTCGTCTTATACATCAGCTTATACCGGCACTTGTTCACGGGGTTCTTCTTCTCAGCCGTGTGCTTGATCATCTTGTACCGGGCGATAGTCGTGGGATATCGGGATATCTGGTAGTGACCGAGACTTACCCTGAAAGCAATCGGTTGCGAAAAATTGCCAGCTGGTACATGGATCATAAAACGATTGCGATTACCATAGCATGAAGCGCGGTGAGTAGGCGGAGTGGGGCAATTATAATAAAAACTACTGCAATTGTAGCATTGCGAAATGTTAAGCGCAGCGATTGGTACGAGAACCGGATATAATAGGATAACGATCGAAAAATGATCGATCGACGCGCTTGCCATTCCGCGAGTGCAACAGTTTTATGGAACAGGCCGCAGGTGTGACGTGTAATGTGCGTGGTGTGTGGAGAGGATTCGTCGCGCACGCGTCGCGACTGACTAACCGCCACGCTTACTCAACTGCGATCAATAGATTTGTGAATTATTCCCGGAAATCCGGAAATTCAGAAATTAATTCAGGACCGCACCTGGTAGACAGATCGTCATCCTCGCCGCCCCAGCCCCAATAGTCATTCGAGAAGCCGTTGATCTTCTCAAACTGTTGCTTCGTGAGCGCCGTAATACCTCCGAAGATCGACCCATAAGGCAGTCTGCAATAGCATCATTTAAGCATTTCAATATAGGAAAGCGTCGAGGTAACCAACTGGTATTTGAATTTGTCGACGGCGACACTCATGTGACGCGGCTGCTCGGGGCACGAATAGAGATTCCGATCGTCTTCGGGTAGCAGATCTACGTCGTGAAAGATGAAGCACTGCCAGTCGTACAGCTTGGACGCCTCGGCGAAGCCAACGTTCATGAGCTTGGCGCGGTTGAAGGTCTGGCCCGCCTGTTGTTCGACGATGAAGATGGAGTAGTCGAGCTGTTGTTTCGTGAGCAGAGAGTGCATATTATGCAGGAATCCGCGCAAATGTTGATCTCGATCCCGATAAGGGACAATAATAGCGACTCGATGCCTGGAGCGGCAGTAGTCTGGCTTAGAATGGCCGCCGGGCTCCAAGTACGGGTACAACTTGGCCATCTCCTCGTACGACGGGTAGTCGAACCACACGCGAATTGGACCCACTGAAACTCATCCATCATCCATCACTGAACACGCAATAAACGGCATGATATCATCGCAAATATTGGGAAAAGAGTACTTTTTGCTGCATATTACGAGATATTGTCAAAAATGGCAGTGTTTAACTAAATATGGAGATGATTCACGATGGTGTTCGACAGTTTTAACTATCGTGGATCTTGTCGATTTCGATCAGATTAGAGGATAAAGTGGTACTTAAAACTTTATTTCGTCAAGGTTCGCTATATCCCGTCGAAAACACATCGCTTTCTAAAAATTGTCGTCGAATTCTCTATCGCGATGAGCACTCTGCTCATATTTCGGGAATAAATGTGCGTTAATTAGTTTATAAGCGTTTCATATGAAAAGCTACATTTCCGTTGTTTTAGTGATTATTGTAGTATTTGACGTAAAAGATGAATTACAACTGTCCTTGGTAGGTAGAGAACGTTGAATAATCAGTTGAATTCCATGTTTCTTTCATTTTGTTTAAATCAAAGCTAAATTGAAAGTGCGCGAGCATACGCGATGAAAATCTCTCTTCGCTATGCCTGTTGCTTCCAATAAAATCTCACGAAATATATCCCTTTTCAGTAAAAGGTGTCGTTTCTTAAAATTCCGATGATTTAATGAAACTCGAAGGAATAAAAAAGGCCTCTAAGCTGTGATATTATATAGCCATAACACGGTTCAGTGCTCTGAAAGTCGAAAGAAACGCGGAATATGATCCTAATGGAAAGAGGCAGTATTAGCATAGGTACATTAGCCTGCTCAGTTAAGCACGATGTTTAGGGAGGAGGAAACGCTCACCAAGAACTGGAGGCACTAAAGGGCACTGTTCCAAATTGTCAGCCTGCGCCTTCATCATGGGCGATGTGGCGCTCAACTCGACAGCAGTCGAGGTAGTCGTCAAAGTGTCATTTGTCGCAGAATCGTTGCGGGCGACGAAGAGAGCTTCTTCGGCGCCCGACACGAGTATAGCGACAGTCCGTTGCTCGACATCATTGGCCGGCAAGGCAGCCGACTCCGTAGGAGTCCAGTAATATTGAAATATATTGTAGTCGACGTGGTACACAGACGAGCCGAAAAAATACTGGAGCAAGGCGAGAGTGCACAGTAATGCGCAGAATAGCTTCACCCTGCCGGAGGGGCGGCACAGCCCCGTCCGTACCATGATCACCATGAACGGCGGGTTGATGGATGGGCCCGCCGCCGCGCAGTCCACGCGCATCGGATGGAGCGCAGTCTTCCTCTGCTCGAACCGCTCATTCACGGCGCAGCTGCTGCAATGCTCATGTACGACACTGGTTGCCACACGCGCGATAAAGCCCAGCCGCCGAGCAAACAGACCGACACACGGCGGCCCACACTAATTAAAGGCTACGCTGGTCTTCCAAAAGGCCCACTATCCCTCACCAAACGCAATGAAGCGGCCAGACCCAAACGCATCCGCGATTGTCGTCGCACAGATTAGTACTATCTCTACGCCAGCGGCCACACTGCGCCCGACGGGGGAACGTTTTACTCACTCGTCCTCTGCAGCCTCTCTACAAGACTGGTCAAATATCTCCACTCGGGATCTCCACTCCAGTCCACCTTATTCGGCCCACCAGCGGGATAGAGAAACAAGGCGCATTGTGCAGTAGTGGAGAGGCAAGGACCTGCCTCGCTGCCTTCATTGCCGAATCGATGAAACCGGCTCCCCTCGTTCTTCTTCAGCGCTCCTCGACCTACTCACCGCACTCTGTCAATCGCGTTTCCGCGAGCGGATGGAATGGTTTGAGGAAATTGCGCGTAGTTCAACTTGCACCATGCGAAATTCCGTCGCTCAATAACGCTCCTTCGTCTAGCACTAAAAGACCTTTTTAGGCGGGTTGAGTCACCAAATTATATGGACAACGTTTGCGTGGGTAGCACTATAGCAGCGTGAAGATGCATATTGGCACGGAGTACTGACCGCTCGAGTAGCTAAGAACGCGTTTTACATGCTTCTTGATCGTAGATTTATTTCTTTAAAATAATATACGACGATTGCAGTTTGCACTGTAAAAGCAACGTAATATCAAAACGAGGCTGAAAACATTTACAAGATATGTGCAGAAAAGGGCGTGCAGAGTTCAACGTCAGACAACAAAAAGCCTTGCGTCGTGATTAAGAGGACATATTTCATTCATAATCTCCTCCAATTGTGGAAAATTTGTAAAGGAAAGGTCGTCTGTCGGTCGTTGACTCTGATCAGCGCAAGGCGGAGTGCATTCATTCGGACTCTGCATGCAAATCACAGAAACGAAGCGTACTATGCACGGAAGCACATTAAGACATGCAGCAAAAAACGCGCCTTTGACACAATAAGACTCGCCAAGTCAATCACGAATAATGGCCGATGGGGCTTTGCGGCGCGAGCAGAAGCATCGCTTGACGTCAGTCTGCATTGATTTGGGTTCAATCTCTCGTCCAAAGAAGCGAATCAAACGCGTGTGAAGTCTGAAAGGAGGGGCGGTTAGCGATGGGTGTGAAAAGCTGGTGGGCGAACCGAAAATGCAAAGTGTCCGCTGGCTGGTGGATGATCTCGCCGTCGACGTTCCACACACCCAGCTCCCTCGATTCATCGTCGCTGAGCGACGTCGGAGTGAAGGAGAAGCGAGAAACGCGGAACGTTTTCACTCGACTATCACCTTTTAACTGAAAATATCATTCATCGCACATTTGCCAATTTTCTTCATGTTTACGCTTAGGCAGTTGTCGCATAGCTACGAGACTAATCATTCAGACACGATAAACATTTGGCTTAAGCCGTCGTCGTTTAGGAAGAAGAACGTGTTCAATTTACGTGCCTTCGGACAGGAGATTAATAAGTCAAACGTTCAGTTAACGCAGATCTTCCAATTCCCATCTAGGCCTTTTCACTTTTTGACTTTTGTCTTAGTCATGTGACGACTACTGTACAGATTTCGCTACGCTCGATCTAAGCCTAATCGGCATAACATAGTAGACATGCACTGGTGAAGCAATTCTGGTCGGATTTATGCGCATTAAAAAACTGTGTAACATGATCAGAACATGTCAGTAATTCTTCATCAAATCTGCCAGGATTATTTCACCAGAGCAACTACAGTATGCCCTTTAGGCCGAAATAAATTCTAGACTAAGCGTTAGAAAGATAATAACTGCAATGCCAGAAATTGCACCTCTCAGCGACTTCAACTCGTTTCTTTGCAATATTGCTGCCTACTCAATTAAGGCTATGTCGGCAAATCGCGTAAGAAACAAATGTTCTTTAAAATTAATCACGGCATTTGCGATCGCTAGGGCTGTAACGGAGATGAATAACTGCCGGTCCCCATCACCGAAATTTGATTTCTGCCCCTTCGCCAGAAAATGATTTTTCTCCGTCCTCTTTACAGCCAGCCGTAACGACCGCTGATGGTTTGAAAGGCGTTTTATACTCGAATGAAAAGGGGACGGGGAGTTATTCGAATAATAGTCTAATGTAAATAAAGAAATGCCGTACATCGCGTCCACCCCGTAGAGCCACCCTCCGTAAGAAGCCGACGTTTTCAGTTCGAGTGATCTTGGTAATAAGTGTCAAGTCCATGGACCCGTCGCCTAGGGCGGTGAATGGTGCCAAGCCCTTGGGCGTAAATGGCGACATGCAGGGGATCACGCAGCAAATGATGTGATTCCATTCCGCCTGCCAGTGAAATGGGTACACTGACGCGTCGCCCGTGCAAGCGTCCGTGTCGTTTCCTGCCGTCTCTCTAAAAATGTACTCTCGCCTTCAGTGTTATTTCGCATGAACCCTCCATGGTAGATTGATCGTCTATCAACTCGTTTTTCGTGTCTCATTTTACAAATTGACATTGATACTAGTATTGCATTGGTTTCTGCAGAGGCAAAAATTTATGATAGGGAAAGGGTTTTAGGGATACAAGGTGAGAAGGAGAGCGCAACGAGCGGACCCACAAAAAGAGTGACATTCTGATAAGAAATGAATCACCGCGCAGATTACTTTGCTATCACTCGACCCACAGTATCCCTTCACATTCTTAATGACGGCTAGTTCATTCAGCAGTTGCATAATTTCGGAAAGAACTGAGCGCCGAGAGGATAGTTCTGCCAGTCGGCACTGCGGCTTCATGCTCAAGGACGAAAGAGAGAAACTGGCGTCGGGCGAAAGAAAAGAATTGACGTCAACGGAAGCAATCAAAGCAGTCTCCTAACCGCGCTTTGTCCGAACGGCATATGACGCATCCATCTGCGCACGGCGGCAAGTCTAGTTCGCCGCGTTTCTTCTCGTTCAAGTGAGCGGCGCTCGAACTCGACCCAACGCCTGACAGACGAAAGGCCACTCGTCCTCCATACGACGGATGCTTGAGAATTGCCCGCAGAGCTAAAAAACAGCCACAGTGGTGGTCGACCTCGAACGAACGAATCTGTCGTCCCTACCCGACCACTGGTAGCGCACGGGGCCGAGGCGGCGGAGATCTTCGCTGTGCTTCAGCAAGTCGCCGAGCCAGCCGTATGAGATGGCGTTGGCCGAGATGCGCATCAAGTCGCTGCCGCGATGCACAGTGCAGATGTCGACGCCGCAGTCGTCCCCTGAAGTGGTCGTCGTTGATTGACCAATAACAGCCCTCAACCCCTTTTCCCCTCATCCACCCAACTACTCACCGAGGGCGATATGCAGAGCAGCGGTGACGACGTCGGCAGAGCCCTGCGCCGACTGGACGACAGAATTTGAAGAACCCGCCGGTATTATCCCTAGCTTCAGGCGAGGGGTGACGAGGGCGTCGACATCGATGTCGGCAATGTCCTTCCCGCTATCGATCTGTTCCCGTATGACCGCGCCGCAGAGCACTTCGTTAAACGTACCATCGCCACCAACGGAAATAACTCTATAATGGCGCGCTCATAATAATTCTAAGCGTAAATGCAAAAAATTGGAACCATAATTGGTAACCAGCCCTACCCGCTGAACTCGTAAAGGCAGCGCGGATTCATCGTGCGAAGTTCGTCCATTGCATGATTGGGTCTTTGCGTCTGCACGACGTGCGTGTGGATACCCGCAAGAGCGAAGATCGGCGCCACCTACATGGAGCAACGTGTGCGTCTAATTTGCTGCGTTTAACAAGACCAACTTTTTGGCGGTAGATATTCATTGCCTTGTTCCGTCCGCCGTATGGATTGACGTAGACCAAAAGCGCTCTCGGGCGGTGACTTTCTGCATAGGTGTAATAGGTCAAGAGAGAGTTTAAGAGTGCAAAGGTAACTCTGACCCGAGATGGGCGTGGGGACGGGACGGGGTTGGGCGGGGGGACGTGCGCACTCCCCTCCCGGACACCCGGCTTATACATACTCCCGGGCGCTGAACGGTGACCAAATCTACCTGACTTATGGAGTCGTGCGTCACACTGCCGCGTGTTGATGCGCCGCCTCGCGTCATGCGATGCCGCAATGTCGCGTCACCATGTTGTGAATCAACGTACGCTTTTGAGGTAAACTCGCTTTTGTCCGACGCGCAGCTAAAAGGGGTGAGCGCGGGAGGATGTTACCTCTCCTTCCCCCTCCGATTTTTTGAGGTCAAAATACGTTTCTATTTTTGCCCCCTCCCTCAATTAATCTGGTCTAGCTATGCTCTAGCTATGCGCCTGCTTTTGTCAAACATATGTCTGCACCCGACGGGCCGAAGCCTACTTCCGCAGTCCCACCTCGGATCCCCAAAACGGCGACTATACTTCAGTATTCGAACACCTAACGTGGAGGAGGTTGGACTGGAAAGTATGCTCTCGCCCCTACGATGACGTCATCAATAGTAATTGAATGGAAGCAAAGAAACGGAAACAACAGAGACGGAAATATAATAGAAAACAAACAAAGAGGGCACATACGTTGACATTCTTGCTGAAAGACGGTCTCCCATGAGGCACATTCGGCGCTACTCTCGAAAGTGATGATAATTGGCTGGACGCGCCAAATGTTGTCGCCCGGCCGCGCGATGAAGTATCTGCGATAAACAAACTGTTTTGACCATATTTTGCAGACGACAACAATCGTCGCCGTGTTAAATCGATGCCAAAAATAATACGGACAATTACTGATAATTAAATAATAATTACAAGTAGAGAGTCGTCGCGCCGGAAATGGATATCGGCTTCGGAGAACAGATCACAGGTTTCAGCTCGTCGATAGCTAGGCTGTTGTCCGTCGCCTGGAGCCCGTTCGGCGAAAACAGGGGCACGCCTCCAGATAGCTTGACGGGCGCGGCGGACGAGGCATCCATTGCCATACGCACACCAACGAGTTCACGCAAATCGAATGTTCTTCGATGAACCGTCGGCTGCCCCGCGGCCGGCGTCTTCGTCAGCTCAAAACGCAGTAGCATCTTCTTTCCCTCCCTCGATCTCGCCAAGTACATCGCATGCCATTGCCCATCTTTGGACTTAACGTTGGTCGATCGAATAATTTCATCATCGTCGCTCGCTCCATCCGATTTTGAGCCGAGTTCGTCCTTCTGGCAGTCTGTGGCCGCCATGCCGAGCTAGCCTAGCAACATACGCACTAAATACACCACCGGAGACACGTTCATACGCCCAAGCAGTCGTTTATTTACCAGCGCCAACTAGCCTTCGCCTTGCGCTGTCCAACACGCGGATCCTGTTCTCTTGACGACAGGTCGAGTTGTGCTGCCGCGCACACCGCAGAGGTCTCGTGACGATATCCTGTTGGCACACCACCAAGTCTGAGCATCATATTACGATCACTGTACATGTTATTTTTTGCATAATCATGCGACAGGGGGAAATTGCCTTTCCCAATAACAATCATAATTCAAGAAAAGCGACGTCAACAACAACAATAACTAAAGAAAACAATTGTGCTGATATGGCTAGATCGTGTCGAACGAACTCGGAGAAAAAAATAGCTCAATTGGATACGGCACTGTCTGCGCTGGAAGGACTGTCGCTTTCCGTTCCGTCGACTTGTGCTGAAGACGACGACGATAATAATTCGACTAAAACTGCTTCAATTGATGAGAAAGTGTCCAATTTGCGATTGAGATCGTCGAGAAGCCAAACGTCGCACGACTTGCCTACTTCTCAAGAAAAAATTAGACGAATATTCCCGTCGATACCGCAGTCTTTGCGAAGGGTATCCCAAATGCCGAAAAATAGCAATTGTCGCTGCAGATGTCACGGAGAATCGTTGAAGGCGAACAAAGCTTGCTCGCAATGCGTGGGAAGCAGGTACTGTATTGCTTTCTGTTGATCTTAGTCAGTGGGCGGATAACACATTCGTTTCGCGAACCGTTCATAGGTTGAGCAATTCTCGGATATACTTTTTAGGAACTTTAGCGCCAATTATAGCTTATTATCACTTAGTATCGCCAACTGTACAGAAAAACTGGGTTGATTTCACATCGTATACTACAGTTAAAGTTGCACTTGACGCAATGATAGAGTATGTCGCTTAAGGACGACGCTAGCTAAAGTACGCGATGAGAAACCGGCCGAATGTGTCGCCAGTTGACAGTTCCGTCGCTTTGCAGACAGAAATCACCGTGGCGCTTTCGGCCATATGATCAAATCGGGCAGCAGCAAGACGGCGCGACGAGCAGCGACGGCGGGGCCAAGGGACGTCGCGGCGGCGGCGGAGGAGGAGGAGGTGCGGAGAAAGGGGAGACGTGTAGAGATGAGGTGGAATCGCTAAGAACTCTCATGGCGGCGGCCAAAGCGACCGAATGCGAGTTGGACGATTTGAACTTGAGTTTGCGTTCAACGAGATTCGTGGCGAGCTGGAGCTCCAGCTTAAACTCATCCTCTTCTTGTGGCGCGCAGGCACGCTCAAGAGAAGAATGCATCACCGTCGACGAACTAGCCGCCTATTTTGACGACTTTCTCAACCTTCCTCGCAAAATGTCTCCTTTGGCTGAGAGTATGTACGCTTGAGTGAGTGTGATATTATGCTGTGTCAAAATGTATCATCGAATAACAAATGTATACTTTTTCTTCGGCAACAATAAATACACGCAGCGATAAAGATATTCCATCCGCAGGGGGGAAATTTACGCACTAGCTGGCGCATGTAAACGCATTGCAAGTTCTAAGCTGGTGCAAGTATACAATTTTGCCGACGAATATGAACCTGATCCTTACTAACGAGATGAGAAAGCAGTATGGTGCACTTTCAGCAACCAATATTTGCGCATTGGATTAAAACATTGATGTGGAAAGATAGATCGCTTCCCAAAGAAGATGGGGCGGCGAAGACGAAACAGAGAAATTTCAAATACAAACATTCACGTATATAGTTGTGAGTGAACGCAAGTCTGTGCCTGACAGCGCGCTCGAGAACTCGGGGCGAGAGTGAAGGAAAGACGCGCGCGCGAGCCGATACGATCGAAGACCACAACGAACATCAACCATGTTTTCAGGACACAGCGATGCGCCAACAGATTGAAACGTTCAAAATGTATTGGTACAACAAGGTGGATGATACCAGTCAAATGCGCGCGATATAGGCTCAATTAATCAATCAATTCATCAATCACTTGTCGAGCGAGAGACGGTCCTGTACCTTGTGCTCGTCAAATAAGGGAAATCGACCGAATGACTGCCCGTCTCCTTGCTACTCCTCGCTTGACTTGCGGAGTCGGCGCCAGTGAGCCAGCGGTCGACGGCCTTTTCGTCGCCGCCAAGTTTCCGCCGCTGGAGCCAATTGGCGAAGCGGCGTTTTCTACTTCGCACAATATCTGAGTGCTTCTGAAAAGGAGGGAGGGGGTAATGAACTTTTCGATAAGAGGGGAATCGAAAAAAGAGAACGAACGTTTCTGGCGAGTCGCGGAGCGCCGCGTCGAAGCAGCAAATCGCCAGTGTTGGAGACGAAGCTCATTCGATGGCGGCGGTCGTCGATGCGCACTTGAAGCGACTCGTCCACCAGCCGGTCGGCCAGCGCTCGCTCTCTCAGCGTCTCCTCGCTAACCTCCTTCGAAGTCGTCGGTTTACCTCCTTCCTCCTCTTTCTCTTCGCTTTTCCCAGTCGATCGCTTCGTCGCAGCTTTATCAGCGTCGGGATTCGCTTTCAACAAATGCGACTTTGCTCGACGAATATTGCTAAAGAGTGATAAGATTGATGAAGAGGATTTCAAAGTAGAGTTTTGGGGAAGAATGGAAGAAAATATGGGAAAAGAAGATAAGGAAGAGGAGAGGGACATACCGCATTAGAAGCAGAGGTTTAGCTTCGAGTTTGTGTAGAAGGCGCTGATCTTTGTCAGGGTCGGCGTCGGGCGCGACCTGGAAATAGGCCTGAACGTAGGCCGACCACCCTGCTCTGCTATCGTCTTCCTCGTCGTCCGCGTCCGTATCGATCAGTTCAAACGTTACACTCATCGTCTCGTTAATCTAAATAATGATAGTTAAAAATAAAACGATAAGAAATATCATAAAAGGTAAAAGAGGGTATCTTCGAGTGTGAGTGTATCACTGCGAGATCCACATATCCATTATTTTCGTATAGAAAATTAAACGATTAATCGAAAAAATATGCTTTAAATAGACCACGAAAATCTAATTGCCAACGGACTTCTTCACAAATACGCTCGTTTCGCATCCCACCCATCTCATTCAAACTCAATCAATCTACAAATAGCAGTAATTGAATCGGGCGCGTCAATCTTCCCTTCGCAAGGCCCAAACTTTCGATTATCTACGCTGACCGAAGAGAAACTTTACAAAACGATATAAAGGACGCACAAAATAGATTTTGAAGCAGTTATGATTGGCCATAAGCTGCTCGGCGGCGGACTGATAGGCCTCCTCCGATTCGGCGCGATTGCCGACGGGAGCGTAGAGCGAGCCGCCGGCGCCGCCCATCACTCTGTGTTTCTCGTAGAGCGCGTAGAGCTGCTGATTCTGTTCGTCGGACACCATCACTTGCAGCTGAAATGAGAAAGAATGGATGAGTATCGAATTAGGCGACTGAGGAAAGAGAAAGAAAGAGCTCACCTGTCGAACCATGGTGGTGATGAGCTTGTCCATTGTGAACGCCACGTACGCGTCCGTGGTGAACATTGCCCGGATGTTGTCCTCGAAGGGACCGCTCTCGATCTGGTTGTCGAGCAGATTCTTCACTTGACTGATCAGCTGCGTGTAGTACTGGGATGGCCGCACCGATTCTATACAACGCAAAAAAACTTTATTAACACGCAATTTTTAATTTGGCATACTTAGGGGGATCAATTTAGTTTGCATTGAACACAGCTGTAANATGAGGGCGGGCGAGCGACTCGCCAGAGAATCGTCGAGTCGGAACTTGTTAGCTTCGTCGGCGCTCATGCGAGACATTTTGCGCTGCACGAACTCCAGCGTTTGAAGGGCCGACTTGTTCACTTCGATGACAATGTCGAGCTGCAAAGAGTGAATTAAATTGAATTAATTAAATTATATTAAATTAAAATAAAGCATGCGTGAAGACTTCAAATGGTTACGGCACTCGCGAACATACCTCGAAGCGCTCGTCTTCCGTGCGATAGATGAACTCTTCGTATTGACTCTTTTTCGACGATACGAACGACGTGTCTTCCGACGACCACGACGGGAACGACACCCACGTGTCGTTCAGCACTTCAGTGCACAGCGCCGTTCGCCCGCTACACGTCGGCCTCTTGTACGATCCCGGCAGCGCTCGATAGCTCACTCCATGCCGTTTGCAGGATGCGTAATCTGAAAATGCCCGTTGCCAATCAACGACTGAAAATCACTTCAATAGTCATTCTGTGAAGTTTTGACTTTATTCCTAATGGAATTTCGCACAAAACCCAAGACTGTAATGGATGAAAGGTTATAAACGAATGTAAATGCTCATACCTATTTCCATCGCCAAATCGGAGCATATTCCTTCTTGGTCGACTGATTTGGCGGCCGTTCCGTCTACATATCCTTGGCGATCGTTGCAGCCCAAAAAGTCTTTAAGCCACTTCATGAGCTCTGGGTGCTTCCTAAACGTGCGATAATATTCAAATGTCCATAACTCGCCGGTGACGTACCCGAGAAAAGGCACCAGTAGTTCAATTAGTTCAGATTTGGAGATGAGATGCTGATTATACAGAACCAAACAGCGAAGAAAGTTGTCGTATACTTCGTCGCATTTGAAGGCTTTACGAACCTGAAACAGGGATAAGGTTGCATCATTTAAATGGAGTCGATAGGCCAAGACAAGGTTACTGTAGCATTACGTATATTGTACTAACGAGATATAAACTGTCTAAATTGAGGTATCAACCGAAAACGGTATCGTTTTCGACCACTTTTTGCACTTTTATATAAGGAAACGGCTGTTTAAGTCAGCAATCTCAAAATCCACGCCTTACCTTATCAAAGAACTGAAACTCTTCCATTGTTCCATATTTGCACGCTTCGCCCATATCAATGTCGTACGCAATAACGGGAGGATTTTTTTTTTTTTTTTATAGGTGAATGATGATCATCAGTGATGAATGGCAGGGGTAAGGGGCCGCGCGCAAGAAAAAATAAATACTGCATGCACAAAATATAGACTTGTTCGTCGTATATTAGGCACATGGAAGAAAAAATTTGATGCGCGCAACAGAGATAAGTAAGTATAGTGAAATTCGTTTATAGCGGTTTTGGTTATAACGGTATTTCGTTTATACCGGTCAAAACTTGCTGGTCCTTCAGTGACCGATATAAACGAATCCAACTGTAGTAAAGGGATGAAAAGAAGTCGGCGTACCTTGGCTGGTCCAAGCAGATCTCCTTTCGGCGAGGCCAAGGGACGCTTCTGGGGACTGCCAACTTTCGTCAACGGGCCGGGGCTGACGGCGACGACGGGCGGACGCGGTTCTTCTTTGACTGTAATCGTGCGCGGAGGCGTCTTGGTGTCTTTGCCTCCGCCCCCCGCCGACGAAGNCCGGGGCTGACGGCGACGACGGGCGGACGCGGTTCTTCTTTGACTGTAATCGTGCGCGGAGGCGTCTTGGTGTCTTTGCCTCCGCCCCCCGCCGACGAAGAGTTCAATTGCGGCAGAAATCCGCACGCATCCGGCAAGAATTGACTGAATTCGCGTAGAAGGTCGGGCTCATTTTCAAACAGTTTCGACACCGACGTGTACACTTCAGTCTCCGTCAGAGTTGGCTTGTGTCCCGGACCGCCCTGAATAATTCTTTCCTCAGTAAACATTCCATTCGTCGCTACAATTTCTTACATATTTCAAATCGCGCTGCTCTTTTTGGTACGAGTGCAGTATTTCCAGGAATTGCTTGTAAACGTCGGGTTTGTGTTGGAATCTCGCCTGAAATGCACAACGTTACAAATAATCCTCCTCAATCACAGCAATGTTCATTTTATCTAATATTTTTGTAAAAAAACTGTTTAAAATTGAATAATGGTTACTTCTTCAACTTGCAATCATCCAACATACATTAAAACGCGTCAATAATTTGAGCAAGCATATTTGCGAGAACACAGAGCTGCAAACAAATTGAGAACAAAGCGTACCTTAATTTTGTTCACATAGCTTATGGCGTGGTTGAATTCGATGGCGGGTCGAACGTTCGAAGCGGCGGTGGTGTTCAGGGGAGCAGCGTGACCGTTATTGGTGGCGGCAGAGGAAGGCGAAAGCATCTGACCCTGACGAGAAGTGAGGTCGTCGTTCTCTTCGTCCTGCAGCGCGCAATATTTAGGTAATAATTGGATACGGTAAAAGGAAAAGCTTACCGCTATGATTTGCGTCTCGCCGTTGGGTTCGCAGATTACAATGCGATTGCCGTCGACCTGCACTTTGAAACCGGGTGGGAGGAAGGTGTTGAAGCCGACTATGAGCGCCGGACGACCGCGAAACAGCTTGCTAACGCGGCGGATTACTCCGGGCGTATCAATTCTGCAATGCGCCCTTAAGAACTCTGCTCGGTAACAACACATAGATAAGCGTCTACGACTTACGTTTGCGACTTAAAATCCTTCATGATATCCAGAAAGTCGCTGTACACCTGCGGACGATTCGAGAATTGCACTTTGACCAGGTCGAGATATGACAGAGCGTCTTCGACTTTCAATCGCTGAAAGAGCAAAGTTGGACACGTGCCAACTATGATAAGACTGCTCAAACGGCACGCTTCAGCGTGCGTCTTCCACGTAACAAATAACGTCACAAATGTAAGACTAAATTCGAACCTGATTCGCGGCGTTGCTTAATGGTTGTGTATCGACAGAGTTGGGCGTCGAACCGCCGGCTACGGAGGCTGCCGAATGCGTAGAGACGCCCGTAGGGAGGCTCATCGCACTGAAACACATAAGAGCATAATTATAGTCAAATTTCAAATATTTTGCGCGAGGAACGGCGATAATAATACCCATAAAATAAATAAGGCTTGCGGAGAACGTCAAGAGAACGAAATAACGTACGGCGAGAGCATTGCGAGAGCGTTGGCTCGGGCAGAAGTATTGATGAATAGAGATTTGGACGAGTCCTTGACCGGACTGAGTCCGGTCAGTTGCGACGAAGAAACACCGGGAAAATAGGCGTTAACGTTGGCCGCGGCGACAGCGGAGGGCTGCAACAAGCGGTTGAAGGCGACGGATTGCGGCTGAAGAAGCGGCTGGGACGGCGGCGGGCAGACGGCGACGGATGCCAACGACGCGATGCCCGAGGAGTTGTTCGCTGCCGACGGCTTCACCTCCATACGCGGCGGAGAGAACGCCAAGGAGGCAGCGGATGTCGCTGCACCAGTACTCGATGCTTCGTTTGCGGACGAATTCATCCAACGCCGCCAGCCGATTCAAAAGTAAACCGCGCGTCGAGCACGGTGTCAACGCCGTCGGCCCAAAAGAAAACCCTCAAATCTGCTTCCAACTCGCGAACGACGCACGCCAAGGAAACCCTCGGATGGCCGCGAATCGAAATCAACCGCCCAAGGCGCAGATATCCATCCGATCCGTCGGGTCCACACCACTTTGGCTAACCTGAATTCGTTTCGCGCGCGCCACGATACACGCTGCCAAGAGGAAATCTGCGCCGGTCGACGAAGTTGCGACGGCCCGATTCGGGGGTGAGCGGGTCGATGCAACGCGTGGAGTCGCCGACGCCGACCGTCCTTTCCGTCCGCTCCGCTGCGTCCAACCCGCATCGATTGCTCGCGAACGACTACAGTAGGCCGACGACATTTGTACTGCCGACGAATTTTCCGCATCCCCTGCTCTTCAGGCAAAAATTCTGTCGCCGCTTCGTTTCTTTTTGACACACGCAAAGTGCAATTACAAGTATATAGATCGCTGACGCAGCCAATTCCATTATCGATCGAGTGCGTTTTATACTGTTGCCCTATCGTCATCGCACACGTACCGTACCAAAAGGCGGGGGTTTCACCTTTCTACGACTGCTACAAGTCTAAAACTACAAATTTC